>JADRCD010104218.1:0-16177 GCA_019843815.1 Montemys delectorum | reverse complement strand
TCATACCCTTAGTGGGATATAGAGTTGGCAAATTTCTATCCTTTACTTAAAGAGTATGCTACTTATGAGATACTCATTTTTACAATTTTCCACTTAAAGTCCTTGGACCACATTAGGCCACAGTTCATTAATGACACAGAAAGCAAAATTGTTCATGAAAAGTGCTATTGTCACATGCTAAACTAGGTAATTACAATGAGAATGTATATACTTATGTTCTTTCAAACACTAAAAATTCTTTTTTTGTTTGCATTTTTCGTTATTAATTCTTTGAGAATTCCATTCGATGAGTTCAACTGTATTTCTTTTTTTTCTCAAACTCTCCCCAGATTCTCTCCATTTGCTACCTAACCAACTTTGTGTCTTCTTTTGCTTTTTTTTCATTCATCCCATTCAATTTGTGATGCCCATATTTCTTGAAGGTGTGGCCTTCCCCTGAAGGTTGGCCAACATACCAGGGATAACATTCTATAAATAGAGAAATAGATACATAAATAAATACTGAAAATCTGACATAAATAGATAATGCATCTGACTCTGTCTCTCCCCAGTAGCTATCAGTTGCAATGGCTCCCCCCTCTAAGGATGAAACATCATGGCTCTGTTCTCTTCATGCTGGAATAGGGTTTGGCTTGAGCTTTCACAGGTCTTGTGAATATTTTTACATGTACAGCTTCCTGGTTGTTTCAGTAAGACACTGTTTTTGTTTGCTTGCATGTTTCGTATTGCTTTTTCATATGTATGTATGCTCTCTAACTCTTACAGTCTTCTGCCTGCAGTTCTACAATGATCCCTAAGCCTGGTAGTAGAGGCTACAGTACAGATGAAAGCTTTTTTTTTTCCTTCTCGGCCCATTGTGTGTGTGTCTGTGTTAATAACTGCAAACACTATACATTCCATCTAAATACATTTCATCCCTGTGCTCAAGATCAAGTGCAGGGCCTTGTGCATGGTAGGTAAGTGCTTTACATCTGAGTTTTAGCCTGTGCTCCAGGGTTATATATTTTTCAATAGTATATATAGCACAATGAAAAACTAAGTAAGTACTATAAGGGGGATAGAAATGATCATCATATTGGAAAAGGACAATTATGTTTGACCTCTGGCATTAATGTTAAAAGTACATCTTCATTTTGAGAAAAATTCTGAGCTTCATTCTTTTGCATGCTAATGAAAAGAATGCACAAAAAGCTCCAGATGACTGAACAGTACCAGTTGCTATGTTACGATGTCTCCATGTCCAGGGATCAATGGGTAATGCAGTATTTATTTGTTTTAGTAAAACAATAGTTTTACCATATGTGGATAAATCAAGAGTGGGAAAAACGTTCACTATTAACAAAATGTAGCCTTCCCAGAAAACAGCCAAGGTGCTTTCGATTTCTCTGAGATTGACACTAGAGCATTCCACATAAATATGAAAATTCACTATGTTTGAGTCCCAAATCAAAATACTGTACCAACTTGATGGAGAGATTAGACTTCAAAAATGATGATAAAGCCCGTCCCTAGCTGTTGGAACAAACCAGAGAGAGAGAGAGAGAGAGAGAGAGAGAGAGAGAGAGAGAGAGAACACTTTTCAAAGAAACAAACATAAACACACCAGGAACAAGTTTCCAATTTAGGATACATAAGAATCTCAGAGCTAAAAATGTCCCACTAAAGATGTTTCAAACAATGTGAAAAATAAAAGTGCATAACAAAACAGACAATATCACACATCAGATGTGTAGATGTGTCAGCATACTATTAAACACTGTCTTCATAGGTGAATAATCAGGACATAGAAGGAAATGTCCTGAACTATGCAACTGGATTAATATGTTAGGATTAAAATCCAAAAGTACAGATATTTTATTTTTTCGGTTTTTTTATTATTCCATGTGTATCATCATGCCTTGGCATATCAGGTTGAATAGGACTGCACACATCTTTTTCTATTGAGGGTAGACAAGGCTGTCCAGTTAGGGAAAAGAGATTCAAAAACAGGTAACAGAGTCAGGGACATTCCCTATTCCTGCTGTTAGAGGTCCCACATGAGGACCAAGCTACATACTCTCTCATATGTGTAGGAGGACTAGATCTGTCCCATACATGCTCTCTGATTGGTGGTTCAGCCACTGTGAGCCCCTATATGCCAAGGTTAGTTAATTCTACAGGTTTTTCTGTAATGACCTCTCTGGATCTTTCAATTCTTCCTCCTCATTTTCTACAACATTCTCCAAATTACACCTAATGCCTGGCTGTAGGACTCTGCATCTGTTTCCATCATTTGCTGGATGAAGCCCCACAGATGACTTTTTGCAAGCTTCCTGTTACAAGTATAACATAGAATTTTTTGGTTTGCTTTCGATTTTTGTTTTTAATTATTTTACTTATTTACACTTCAAAAGTTGTCCCCCTTTCTGGTCCCCACTCCACAAACTCCTGACCGCACTCTCCTCTCCTTTGCCTCTAAGAGGGTGCTTCCTGACCCACCTACCCACTCCTACCTCACCCTTCTAGCATTCCCCTTCTCTCAAGCATCAAGCCTCCCCAGGACCAAGTGTATTCCCTCCCACTGAAGTCAGACAACGCAGTCCTCTGCTACATATGTTGCAGGGGCCACAAATCAGCCCATATATACTCTTTGGTTGGTGGGTTAGTCCTTGGTAGCTCTGAGGGGTCTGATTAATTGATAGTGTTATTCCTCCTATGGGAATGCAATCCCCTTCAGCTCCTTCAGTCCTTCCTTTAACTCTTCCATTGGGGTCCCTGGGCTCAGCCCAATGGTTGGTTGCAAGTATCTGCATCTGTAAGAAACAAAACACCAAATGAAAATCATGCAAAATGTCTAGAATGTAAATATACTGATGACAAGTTTCGTGGCTGGAAAATGTGCATTGAAACACATACGAATCAACTGCTTATGTACAAGAGCATATGGGATAGAAAGATGGAAACATGCACAGGAGAGAAGGAAGAGGTCAATGACTCATCTCTAATAGCAGATACCAAAAAAGATTAGTGCAGATGGGCCTGAAGGAAATAATGAATGTGCCTGAGAATTTTCAGAATTGAATTGATGAGTCTGTAGATTGAAGGAGGATGTGGAAGCCTGGGTAGAATAAGAAAGATGCCAAGAGCCTTTCACAGCTATTTTCAGACTAGAAGACAAAGAAGAAAACTGAAAAGGAGGAACAGAATCAGCCAGAAACAAAACATACATTGGCAGCTGGTTTCTCATTTACAAATAAAATTCCGGAAACCTGGAAGCGGAAATCTTCAAAACACTGAGACAGAAAACTGGGAAGCCATGATATACCAATGAATTTATCGTTTATGATTGACACAGATTAACAATGTTTCAGAGAATAAAATAGATAAGAAAACTTATTATTTATTACCTTTAGAGTGGAAAGTTTAAGTTGGGGTACGGGGTTCATTACATGAGAGTTGGAGTAAAACAGTGAAAAGGAGGTTGAGAGATGAAACTGCGACAAGAGACTATGAAGTTCTCTTGCACATGGATATAAGTGTAAGTGCATATGGATAAGGAAAAAGGCCACCACCAACAAAAGTCTGCACACTATATGTCTGATTTCAGTTCGATGACATCCTAGAAACGTTGAAACTATGGATGCAAGGATTCAATGGTACCATGAGTTTGGACTTGAAAGGGAGGAAAAGGTTAGCGGGTGAAACGTAGGAGAGCTTTAGTGAAACATTTGTCCTAGTACTATGTTATTCATTGACATGGATGATGGATGTATTATGGCATTTATAAGTTTGCCTCTATCTATGAGAGACAAAAGAAACACTGATGCCTACTAAGCACTGCCAAATGAAATACTAATGCCTATTGTAAGACTTAGTTAATCATGTCCTCATATTTGCTCACTAGATACAATAGCTGTGCCAAACTGTTGCAAGATGTTAGCAAAAATGTAGACATTAGGATAACATCTTAGAGTTCTTATTGTGGGGACAAAATACCATGACCAAAATCAAGTTGGGGAGGAAAGGGTTTATTCAGCTTACACTTCCACAGCACTGCTCTTCATTGAAAGAAGTCAGAACAGGAAGGGAATCCTGGAGGCAGGACATGATGCTGAGGCCGTGGAGGAGTGCTGCTTACTGGCTTGCTCCCTATAGCTTGCTCAGCCTGCTTTCTTATGGAACCAAGGACCACACCAGCCCAGGGATGGCACCACCCACAATAGGCTGTCCCCTCCTCCGTTGATCAATAATTAAGAACATGCTTTACAGCCAACTTTTATGGAAGCATTTTCTCAATTAAGGATTCCTCTTTTTAGACACATTTAGCTTGTGGTTCAAGTTAACCTAAGACAAGCTATCACAGATGATCAGCATGGGGCGGGGGGGGGGGGCTTGAAACGATATATGGAAATGTACCTTCTGCTTGCTATCTTATTCTCTCAGAACAAAAAGGTGTGCTTTTACAAAACTACCAAACATTTTCAAAAGCTGAAATATTTAATTAGATTAAAAGGAAAATTAAGCTTTATTATAGATTTATATTATTTTTTTAAGGTAGAGATGCTTGATTGTTTCATTTTACACCAGTCTCAGTATGCAGCCCTTGAGCTGAACTCTTAATCCTCCTGCTTCAACCACCTGATTGCTGCAGTTAAGAGAGCACAGTATCTACTCTCAGAGCTCCCGGGGACCCAACCACCAGCCAAGGACTGTACATGGTGGGACTGAGTGCTCTGGCTGCATGTGTACAGTAGAGGATTGCAAAGTCGATCATCAATGGGAGGAGAGGACCTTGGTCCTGTGAAGGTTCTGTGCCCCAGTGTAGGGGAATGCCAGGGCCAATAAGTGGGAGAGGGTGGGGTGGCAAGCATGGGGAGGGGGGGATGGAACAGGGGTTTGTTCTTGTTTTCTGTTTTGTTTTGTTTTGTTTTTTGAGGGGAAACTGGTAAAGGAGAAATCATATGGCATGTAAATAAAGAAAATATCTAATAAAAAAAAAAGGAGGGCACAGTATCATACTGTTCCAGTTCTTATGATCCCTTTAAAGTCTGAAACAAACATTATAATACTATATTTGGTGTAAGAGCAACAAATAAATATTTATTTACAATAAATATATGTGAAGAAAAGATCATGAAAACCAAAAGGTGATTGTCCTAATTTCTGTTCCAGTTGCTGTGATAAAATTCTCTGAGAAAAAGGAAATTAAAAAGAATGCAACTTTAAAGGCATCAGTATTTAATTCAAAAATTGCTAAGCAAAAAGATTATTAAATCAGTAAAGATACATGTGTGTGTGTGTGTGTGTGTGTGTGTGTGTGTGTGTATAAACTTATACCCTTCCATATTTGTAATTTTTTATCATGTTCAATATTTTTCTAGTCAGGATCTTAATGTTTTTCCTAGGCTGGTATATATTTACTACATATGCCAGGCTGCCCTGAAAATTTAACAATCCTCCTGCTTCAGGTTTTCCAGTATTAGAATTCTAAATGTGATCCACTGTTTCCAGTTGAAGATGTATTTCTACTTATTTTTATTAGATATTTTCTTTGTTTACATTTCAAATGATATCCCCTTTCCCAGTTTCCCCTCTGAAAAAAAATTCTATTCCCTCCCCTCTCCCCCTGCTCACAAACCCACCTTTGCCTGCTTCCTGCCCCCAGCATACCCCAGCATTGGGGCATGGAGCCTTCAGAGGATGGAGGGCCTCTCCTCCCATTGATGACCAACTAGGCCATCCTCTGCTACATATGTAGCTGGAGCTCTGAGGGTACTAGTTAGTTCATATTGTGGTTCCTCCTAAGGGACTGCAAACCCTTCAGCTCCTTTGGTCCTTTGCCTAGCTCCTTCATTGGGGACCCTGTACTCAGTCCAATGGATGGCTGTGAGCCTCTACTTCTGTATTAGTTGGGCACTGTCAGAGCCTCTCAAGAGACAGCTATATCAGGCTCCTGTGAGCCAGCACTTGCTGGCATCCACAATAGTGTCTGGGTTTGGTGACTGAAAATGGAAAGGATTCCCAGGTAGTATTTGTATTTATTTTAATGAAATATTATCTCAATTATTAAATTAATTGATAAGTAAATGTCAAAGCACATTGTATTTCTGAAGAATTCTTATCAAAGTTTTAATAGTATATTGAGTTTATTGAGTTTATATAAGTATTATTAAAACTCTTATTACTGATTACTTATAATCTCATTTCTTGTGTGAGGAGTGAAGATTTATAATTTTACAAGCATTTTCCCCACAGACTCCTAGAGAAAAAAAGCTCAATGTGATAGACATTTTTCCTACCTGATGGTTAAAAATATTGTATATTTTTTCAGAATTAAAATGTATTTTTGAGAATACAATCATTGAAATGACTAAAAAAGCATGTATGGTAATTTAATATTTACTAATTAATATTTACTAATTAATTTTTAAAATGCTAGGAAAATATACCTTGTATGCTTCTTAAAATTTGCACAAAATAGACAACAGAGATTTCAAACATTGATATAGTATTAAGTGATAAAAATAAAACAATTTATATTAATGTTTCTTGTGATTACTAGATATTGTCTTCCCAAGGTAATATATAAACATGTTCTGATAAAACCAATAAAGCCACACTTTAAAAATATACTTTTTATGGGACAGATGAATATTTTTAATAAGGCATACTCGTCAATGGCAGAAATGCAAGAATGCATATATATATATATATATATATATAGTGGTTTTTCAAGACAGGGTTTCTCTGTATAGCCTTGGCTGTCCTGGAACTCACTCTGTAGACCAGGCTGGCCTCAAACTCAGAAATCCGTCTGTCTCTGCCTCCCAAGTGCTGGGATTAAAGGTGTGCAACACCACTGCCCAGCTTGCATATATTTTTAAAAAGGAGTTTTACTAAAGAATTACAAGTCTACAAGCATCTATCTACTTACTCATCCACTCATCTAATTACCGACTTTATCCATTTGTTTAACATGTGTTTGTTCAAAGCCTGTCATGTGTATGGGATATGATGGTACATAAAAGAATCATAGGTCTGAGAGATCGTATTAGTCACATTTCATTTACTTTCAAAAGACCAAAAAGTACTTGCCTAAGAACGTCTTAAGGAAATGGCTAAGTGCATTGGCTTATGCATCAGAAAGGCATGCTTTATTTTTTTTTCTTTTTTTAAATTTTATTAAATTTAGGAAACAGAATGTCCTCATATCAAAGAAAGTAATTGGAGACATCTCACACAATCCAGAAAAGACATTCAAAATTGATTAAAAACAAAGACAAATGCTATAAATCCATAGGTAGAAAAATGCAGAAAAAAAACTTACTTGTCTTTTTTTTTTTTGAGTATTTTCTGGTGTTTTTAAATACATTAAATATTTATTTTCTGATGTTTTAAAATACATTAAAAATATTTGTAACAAAAACGTTAAATGATTCTGAACTATATTTTACATTTTGAACAGCAAAGGAAACCATGAAGGAAGTAGAAATCAAGCAGAATTACTGGAAAGCATTTATAAGCTATCTGTATTATATGGTTTAATACTTCCGTATCTAAATACCTAATGCACTGGTTTAAATATGCTTGGCCCTGGGAGTGGCACTATTTGGAGATGTGGCTTTGTTGGAGGAAGTGTGTCACTGTGGTTGTAGGCTTTAAAACCCTGGTTCTAGCTCCCTAGAAGCCAGTCTTCTCCTGTTTGCCATTGGATCACAGTGTAGAACTCTCAGCTCCTCCTACAACATGCTTATTTGGACTCTGTTATGCTTCTGCTTTGATTTTAGTGGACTGAACCTCTGAACCTGTAAGCCATGTCTAATTAAATGTTGTCCTTATAACGGTTGCCTTGGTCATGATGTGGGTACACAGCAGTAAACCCTCGCTAAGACACCTGTGCATCACATTTTCAAAAACAACTCCACTGTGAACTGCTCAAAGATCTGTTTGTGTATTTCTGAAAATAAGACACAAAAATGTCCAGGAACTGTATAAAACTTTACTCAAATCACCAACTGCCAAAGAAACACAAATAAAAACACAGAGGTACCACTCACACATCTGGGCATGACTAACAGACCAAATATAAGAAGTGTTCATAAAAGTATCCTGAAAATGGATCTCTCTATCTTTACTGTGGAACTTTCCAGATCCATAAAGGACTCCATCCAATTCTTCATAATTTCTATTAATTAAGACATAAAAATGGCAAGAGAAAACCAGTTTTGTCAGTGGAGTGTTCCAGTGTAAATCAACTACAACCCAAGGAAGGCCTTATGCTCAGGAGTAGTGGGCCAACACAAAACAATGTAAAACATACTCTATGTTTATGAAGGACCTTTTATTGCGTATTTTTGGTTTAATTGTTTTTGTTTGTTTTCCTTTTTTTTTTTTTTTTTTAAGAGAGAGAAAGAAGGAACCTGAAGTTGGTTGAAGAGTTAGGTTGGGAGATCTAGAAGGAGCTGTGTAAAGGGAAAACATACCTTTGAAATATATTATATGAAAAAAACTGAGTTAGCCAGGCAGTGGTGGCACATGTCTTTAATCCCACCACTTGGGAGGCAGAGGCAGGCAGATTTCTGAGTTCAAGGCCAGCCTGGTCTACAGAGTGAGTTCCAGGACAGCCAGGGCTACACAGAGAAACCCTGTCTCGAAAAACCAAAGAAAAAAGAAAAAAGAAAAAAGAAAAAAGAAAAAAGAAAAAAGAAAAAAACTGAGTTAAAAAAGAGAAACTGCATGCCTTTCTCTTTGATAGTTCTCTTTTTTAAGTATTTGTATAATGATATATTCATATACATTTAATATATTTATACCTATATCATTACACAGATATAAATTATGCAAATGTAATATTTATAAAACCCTATGTTTACATGTGTGAATATATTATATTTATGTTTAAATTCACATAAATTTTATTTTTACCTATATAAGGTATATATATAGTAAATAAACTACATATATTTAATATATATTATATATTACATAGAATATAATATTTATATGATAACTATTTTTCTATTGAAGTGGGCAAAAGCAAATTGAGGAGGAAAGTTTTTATTAGTCTTAGCACTTCCATGTCACATCAGTCATTTTGACTTTGAACTCAGGCCAGGAGCCTGGAGGCAGGAACTAACGTACAGGGTATGGAGAAATGTTATGTACTGTACTGCTTTCTGGGTAACATTCAGCAATCTTACACATTGTAGGAACCCTTGCTCATATGTGGTACTGCCCACATTTGCCTGGGCACTTCTACATTAATCATTAATCCAGGGAATGCTACAGAGACTATTATTGGCCAATCTAATGGAGGCATTTTATTTCATTTGCTTTTCCTTCTTCCTAGAGGACTCCAAATTCTGATAAAAACTAACTAGCAGAATGTTATATAATAAAATATAGTATAACATAATATAATATAATTAATATAATATTACATCATATTCAATGTGTTATATTGTGTGCTGTGTATAAATACACTGAATATATCAAACAATGTAATTGAAAACAAAATATATATAGATTATATATTTTATTTTATATTATATATTATATTATTTATATGTAAATACATGTATTATATATTTATAATTACATTGTTTGATATATATTCAATCTCATTCTACATAGTATACAATATAACATGTATATATATATATGTATATATATATAAAGTTGGTAAGCAACTAAATGAAATATTACTTGGAACATTTACATTGGAAATGTACTTGAATTCATGAAAATTACATATGAAGGATAAGCAGATTTTACTTGGTCTCCATTTCACTTTTACTCTTTGAATTAATACCTCTTCATGTTTAACCATACACTAGTAGCTCATTAAAAACAGCTGCTCTTTAGCAGCTCATGTGAAAACACAATCTATACCCCACGATTTTGTAAGAAAAATTCCCAAGTATGTTTTGACCATCCTGAGCTGTCAGAGAAGAAAAGGGTGTATTCAAGTCTGTGGGTGGGCAGGTCTGGTTATTAAAGGGCTATGTGGACATTCTAGAGAGAAGAGGGACAAAACTGATGCTTAATATACTTGCTCACATACAAATGTTTGCTAAGTGAGAGCAAAGCAGTATTTTGCATTGCCTTCCTTTTTTAGCCCTCTAACTTCCTGTTTATATAAGCTGGGAAAAACAAAAATAATATTTTCTTAATTCTTTTTAAATTTAGCTTTATTATTTTTTTTCTCTTTCCATCATGCTTACTATGCTCCCTTCCTGTCACCCCCTCTCACAATCCTTCCCTGATTCCTTTCCACTTCTCTTAGTTGACTGGGGACCCCCTGAGTATCCTTCCCCTGTGAGGTTAAGAGCTTCCTCTCCTACTGAGGACAGACAAGGCAGTCGAGCTAGAAGAACACATCCCACATACAGGCAACAGATTTTTGGATAGTCCCTGCTCCAGTTGCTCAGGACCCACACGAATTTCATGCTGCACATCTGCTATATATGAAAGAGAAGGCCTACGTCCAACCTATATATGTTGTTTGGTTGGTGGTTCAAAGTCTAAGAGCCCAAAGGAACCAGGTTAGTTGATTCTGTTGTTCTTTCTGTGGAGTTCCTATCTCTGCCAAGGCTCTCAATCCTTCCTCCTATTCTTCCACAGAAGTCTCCAAGCTCCATTCACTGTTTGACTGTGGGTGTTTGTATCTGTTAGAGTCAGCTGCTGGGTGGAGCCTCTCAGAGGACAGCATGCCCCTGTCTTCAAGCATGACAGAGCATCATTAATAGTGCTAGGAATTGGTGCTTGCCATGGGATGGGATTCAAGTTGGAGACATAGTTGGTTGGCTGTCTCCTGCGTCTCTGGACCCTTCCCCGGGCCTGCATTACATATAGACAGGATAAAGTTTGGTTTGAAAAATTTATGCATGTTCAATCAGGGTTTGGAGTAGGACCAAATCTTCACATCAAATCTATAGTGAAAATTTTGTAAAGATAATGTGAGAAAACAAAATATGTTCATGGAATTTTAGGGTGTTCTTACTGGTAAAAATTGTCAGTAAAATAACTTTAAAATGCCCCTTCCCTGGTTTACTGTGAATCAGTGCTTTACCCATTTCCTTTCCCTAATGAAGATGGGACCAAAAGACCTCAAAATTAAAAACCTCTCCAGTTTCTGTGTTCTACTGCCTTCCTGGGTGCTCTAATTAGGTCTTTTCTTTAGAAACTTAAATAACTTTTATTTGCTTAATTCCTTTATGGCAAAAATATTTACTATATTGTCTTTTACCTAAGATGCCCATAGAGTTAATTTTTCTGGTACAAATGATTTCAAGGATTCTATTAGACAATGAAGGCACTTTCTAGACAGTAGTGATTTTAATATGCAGTAGCCATGAGCATTGAAGACATTCAACCAAAAATAAATAGAAAATGCTACTGTATTTTTCACATTTATTAATCTAAATGATAAGGAGGTTCCATGCAGTAGTAGATTATGTTTATAATATGATATATCTTTTAAAAGTGCTTGTTTCTTGTTCTTGTTTTGAACTTCAGTGAAATAAGGAGAACACTGATTGTTTTCTATACTGAATAATGTATTGACATATATATGTGCAAATCTGTGTGAAGTTTAGATTATGCTTCAATTTACATTTGTTTTGTGAATAGTACAATTCTAAATTTCAATACGTGAATTTCAGTTGATTATACAACACTAAATACATTAAATTATATCCTTTGGTTTATTTCGATCTGAAAGGCTTTAATAACTGAGGCAAATTAATGCATTTTTAACTTTATTGTCTCCCTAGTAGATATTTGAGATAACATTTCTCAATGTAAACATAGTTACTAAATTTCTAATCAGATTCTTCAAATTATAGTTAAAAACCCACTGAAACAATTGAATTTACTCTATCTGTATTTATTTTATACTATATTTATTTTATATTGTATACTTATATTCATATTTATATTATATATTTAGAATGTATAAATTATAAAATCATAACTGAGATTAGAGCAATAGCCTGAGTTCAGAGGCCTCCTAAGTGTTCCTAAGCAAATGCTATTTGGGGTATCTTTCAGATAATTGTTTCAGTTAAGCTAATTAATGTAATACATTAATTATCTAATTAAATGGATACTCTAAAGATCAATTTCTAATAATTTTTCACAATAATGAGTCCCCATTCTCTCCTTCAGGATATATAAATGAAGATCAAGTTGGGCATAAGAAGAGTAATAGCTTCTGAAGCCAAAAGAGGCAGAAGAATCTACATTTTGTAATAGATATATCAATATTCAGGATTTTGAAAAATACTTAATGTCTGTTACTTACAAGGTGGGGAAAATATTTTTCATGTTTTTTAACCTTAAATAGAAGAGCCGTGTCTTTAAGACAGCCATGGTTATAATTTTCTGCCCTCTTTTCTTTGTAAAACATATGAGACCTTGAAGTCTATGATGAATAGCCTGACAGTCCATTTTTATAGTTTTTTTTAATTTAGGAGAGATAATAGAAAGTTTCACAGTGTGAATATGTATCTTGACAGTTTGTTGAGTTATAATTTATATAATATAGAATTTATTTTTATGGTGTACAAGTGAGTAATTTCTAACTTAAAAGGTTGAACATCAGTCACTAGCATACCATTTCATAATATTTCATCATCTACTTTCAAAACATTACTGACTAGCATCACTCCATCTCTCCCCACAACAGCCCAGGACAATCATCAATCTACATTCCGTCCCTTCAAGTTTGCCTATACTGGCCATTTTATAGGAATGGGATCATACACTCTGTTCTGTCTCATATGAATTATTTCAACACAATTCTTTAAAAACCCATTCATGCTGTAGTTTGAATCAATACTTCATTTCTTTTTATGGCTTTATAAGAATTCCATGGGATGGATACGTGGAACCTTGTTCATGTTCTGGTTAGTTATTTCATACCTCCTTCTTTTCAGGCTTTTGTCCTTTGCGGTTTTTTTCCAGACCCGAGTCTAGTATTTCACATAGAGTCAGCAACCTACTGAATGAATGTCATCTCTGCTTAAGGCTTGCTTATTTCATCTTTCTATACTAATAACGCACTGACAAATGGTATTAAAGTGTAACATGTCTTCCTCAAATTGTAAGGAAAACTCTTTTTTACTGAATTGTGTTGTCTATGTGATTATTTTCTTCACTGAAATGTTTCAATATATTTAGTATCTTCTTTTCTCTTCCCTAATTTATTTTTAATTGATTGCAATTTGGCTGAATTAACATCAGTTTACAGGGTACAATGATAGCAGCTGCATAGGTCAGCGTTTTTCACCCATTCACATCAGTTCAACAGTTTCTCTAAATAATTATGTTTTTAGCAAGGATTTTATTTTTATGCTAAGTTATATGCTATTTTGGTTCAGGTTATTGAAATATATTAACCAAAAATTAAGGTAGTTACAAAGCAAAATTTTTTTTTCTGACTCTTTCTTGTTGCTTACGATGTCAAAGTGAGGATGAGCTGCATCCTCCAGAGAAAAATTACATTTTAACTTGGGTCTTCCTGTAGAAGTTATGATCAACTTTTCTGACAATATAAGAGCCAAAATTTGGCATAGCTTCTCTGGGAAAGATGTCAAGGGAGGGCTGAATAGACTTCCTGTTGTTCCTGGTGTGGGCAACATGGTGATGGCCACATTGAAGAAAGGCAAACCAGAACTATAAAAAAGGGTAGTGGCAACTGAAGAAAAGAATGCTTTATCTATTTGGAAGGCAGCACAGGAGTCATGTGATACATGATCATATGAGCAGACAAAACTTCCATGCACATAAAGATAAAATAAGTATATATTACTTCTAATTTAAAATTTTAATTCTGCATACCTTTTCTAGAGTATCTACTAGCCCGGCTACTATTTTGCTCCCTCAGCCACTGTTTTATATGTTTGGGTTGCTACAGTTTTCCCTTTTGTGAAGTCTGTTCTTCCATTTCTGAGGTGCTTCAGCCAACGGGTTTCACTCCTTGCTCGTCTTGACCTTGCAGTTTACATCCAGTAAGAGCTCATGTAAAGTTTCAGAACCAAGGCAGAACCAGCCATCATATGAGGATAGTGAAGGGTCTTGTGGGATCAGGCTGAAACTGTTGGCTTGCCCTATTTTCATATAATTTTTAAAGTATTTCCAGTATTATTAATGACTGTTAGTTATGGTTTTGATCATACCATATCAGTAAGGCATTATTTTGTGTTTAAAGATGTTTATGCTGAATAGGAAAATGAATGAAAGTGAATTCTAAAGTCAGTCAATAAAAATATGACCCATGCAACATTTAAAATGTACACAGGTTGTAACAACACATATGATTTTATCTTCAACTGAAACTTAGTATGTAAGTTTTTTTATTAGATGTATCTAAAAACCCTATTTATAACCTATTGACATTCAGATATTTATTGTTGTCAATCAATATAGGTGAGCATGTATCTCACAATT
Organism: Montemys delectorum; assembly: GCA_019843815.1. Lineage (NCBI taxonomy): Eukaryota > Metazoa > Chordata > Mammalia > Rodentia > Muridae > Montemys > Montemys delectorum. The sequence continues at coordinate 1,747 of JADRCD010104218.1, read as the reverse complement.
GTAGAGGAAAGAAAATGGAGGGAAATGGGCCTTCTGTTTCTTATAGACAGTGAACCACAGTTTAATTTTGGAATGCTACTCAGAAATTTGAATGAAACAATCAGAAGGAATTGTTAACAGACAATGCAACAGACTCATCCAGAACATTGGAGAAAGGTCATGCTGCTCTCCTGTGTAAATTCCTGAACTTTTATTTGTGGTAGGAAGCAACATTTTTATCTCTTGCACAAATTCATTACTGCAGTCATTTTTTATCTGCACGCCACTCTACTCTTCTTTGTAAGGCTGTATCTCATATGGTCACTTCCTTTTCCTTTATCTACTTTTAACATCTTAATAATCTAAAATGATTTTATTATTTTTTTCCTGATGATGTAGAGCTTTTATTAAAACAACAAAAACAAAAAGCATTAGTGTGTTTGCTAGGAAAGCTTAGAGATTCCTGCATTTTCCTGCATAGATGCTGGGTACTAAAACCAAACTCTCAGCCACAGGTCATGAGGTTTAAAGAAGGAATACCACAGTAACATCAACTCATATAGAAAATTTGAGATGGAAAAAGGGCTGGTGATGAAGAGCCAAGTGAACAGGAAACACACGCATTGTTAAAAACATAACAAAATTTGAGGATGTTCCTTTATTGATGGCAAAAGTATAAGGGCAAATGAGGAGACACAAATTATAAAAACAAAAACTGACCAGAAACATAATCTGGTTATGGACATTGATTTATTCTAGAGAATGTTATGGGGAGGAACATGTAATAGAGTAAAAACAGGTATTTATGAATATTGAGAATATCTAGCAAAATAATTCCTGGTATTCTGAAAGTGTATGTCAGAGGGATTGAACAATGATCTGGACTCTGGGAAGAGTGGGTGAGGAGAACCACATGTTTCAGTATTGAAGAAAGTAAGGTGATCACCCAAATTTAGTAAAATTGTCAGAGAACAGTATAGTCTCATAGATTGCATCCCATAAGTTGACAAAAACACATGCTATGTCAGGAACAGAACACCAGCAGCCAGACACCTCAGAAGACTTCCCTGATGGCCTGTGCCCAGCTTCCAGCCTTCTTTCTAAACAATCACTTCTAAGTGTTGAATATAGATTCCATACCAGGTTCCTCCACACTCTATTCAGGCATCCCAAGAACTCTTAATTAACATTGGCCTTTAATACAGACCTAAACAGGCCTCAGGTTACTCACAGAGCTCTATGTCATGCCTGGATCAATGCTACACATTCCTTTTTTTTGTTTTGTTTTTTGTTTTGTTTTTAGTTTTTTGTTTTTTGAGACAGGGTTTCTCTGTGTAGCCCTGGCTGTCCTGCAACTCACTCTGTAGACCAGGCTGGTCTCGAACTCAGAAATCCGCCTGCCTGCCTCTGCCTCCCAAGTGCTGGGATTAAAGGCATGCGCCACCACTGCCCGGCTAATGCTACACATTCTAATTGGGTCAGCTGTATGTCTGAATAGCTCATAACAGCTTCCTCACATCTGTGTGGCCTCGATTCTAATCTAGATTTTCTGTTCACTCTGCCTAAAGTAGTCCTTAAAGGCACCATTGCTATTCTCTTACCTCTTTAAGCTCCCAGATTTTCTTTTCTAAAGAACAGGTAATCTATAATTTTTTACTTCAAATTTTATGTTGTCCTGCTATGACTATGCTGTGGTATTATCCTTGTGATTACAGAATTCATCAGCCTCTAATGGACCAACACAATAAAAACGGTGTGATTCCTGAGC
>JADRCD010104214.1:0-10170 GCA_019843815.1 Montemys delectorum | reverse complement strand
ACACACACACACACACACATACACACACACACACTATAAAATAAAAAGAATGAATGTGAATGGCATTATGTCAACATAAATCTGATTTGGATACTAATCATGCTTCCCTTTTGGAAGACAACCCAAATTAAGATAGCTACCCCCTTTTAATTAAATGTATCCAGCAGTCAAAGGGTCAGACAAAAAGCTGATCTGGAAAGAACACCCACAGAAGAGCAACAATTGAGATACAAGAGTCCCTTGCACTTAGCAGCAGAAAGCTTCCAAGCCTGAAGAGAGTAAAAGTATACATCCAAAGTTCTGAAGGAACAAAGTGTTGGCCAAGAACACTGTGTCCAGTAAAAGCAGAGTTTAGAAAGAGGTATCAGGAGTGTCTCAAACAAAAGCAGACAGAACTCATCATCATCACCAGACTTGTCTTAGAAAATATGTTACAGAGAGACCTTCAGGACAAAAAGATACCAAAGAGTAACATGAAAATTGCTGATGGTATAAAAATTCACAGGTAAACATGCAGGCTGGTTCACAATCCTCTAGAAGATTAATCATGCTATGTAAGTGTTCTAATTTGATTTTTATGTTGCTGTGATAAACACCATGACCAAAAGCAACTTGGAGAGGGAAAGGTTTTTTCAATCTCAAAAGTGACAAGTCCATCCTTGAGTGAAGCTAGGGTAGGAACTCCTGCAGAGCAGGAGCTTTAAGCTAAAGCCATGGAAGAAAGTTACCTACTGCTGGCTCTTCCTTTCTTATAGAGTCAGCTCCCCAGACCTAGGGATAGAGCCGCCTACAGTGAGCTGGGAACTCCTGCACCAAAATGAACAATCAAGAACATGCCCCACAGACACATCCCCATGCCAATCTAGTAGAAGTAATTCCTCTGTTACTGTTCCCTCTTTCCAGCTGTGGCACAATGACAGAGAAGATTGGGCATCACCGTGAACTGCTTATATCTTTAGTGTAATGAACAAAATAGGAAATTATTACAAAATCTAACCACAGGAACGCAGGTAGAGCTCAGAGTAAGACTGTTTGCCAACATTTGCAAGGCCCTCGATTCCACTTTCAGCTCTGCAAGTCAGGAATAGTCCTACTGATAGTGATGATAGCAAGAATATCAACAAGGAGAGATGCGTTTCCAAAGGTGTACATTGTAACATCCATTACTTTTTAAAGACATGATCCTAGTTATTGGTTAAAAATAATCTGTTAAAACTATAGAATTGTTTTTAATGAGCCTCTTGCTAAACACAAAGTAAAACCTCATTACAGGGATCTCGAGAGATGGTAGCTCAGTGCTTAAGAGTAAAATGGGGTTTGATTTCTAGTACCCAAAGAGTAGCTAACAAGTATCTGTAACTTCAGTTTCAAAGGATCCAGCATCCATTTCTTACCTATGGGTACTAAGTACACACATATTACACAGGCATTCCTGTAGTAAAAGGCCCATACACATAGGGTATTTGAGGAGCACACATAAAATTAAAATTAATCTTATCTTAAAATGCTCATTATAGCTACAATTTAAAACAGAAATGAAAACACTACTAGAGAAAAATCAATTAACCAAGTGGAAGTCAGCTAAAGAAGGAAGGAATAGACAATTTACAAAGCAACTAAATAGAAGTTGTCTTTAAAAATCAGAAATTACCTTGGATATAAATGGACTGAATTTTTCAGTTAAAACACAGACTTTATGTGCGTGCGTGTGTGTGTATGCGCGTGTGCACAGACACACACACACACACACAGACACACACACACAAGACCCAATGCTATGCTGTTCCTGTCACCTGAGGGGAGCGTGTGAACTGAAAGGGAAGCAGTAGGAAGCCATTTATGCACAAAGAACACAAAGGAGATATAAAAAATTGCACAGACACACAGGTAAAAAAAGAAAACTGTAAAAGAAAACAAAGGTTACCAAATAAAGAGTTCAATTTGATAAAAAGCTGCAAATAGTGGGATAAAAGCAGTGGACAGCATGGGGACTTTAGGGGTACTGCAGCCAGCGGTGACAGCATAGGGAACTGCAGGGGGACTAGGGCAACTGCAGAGGGTGCCTTCGGAGGGCTTGCGGGGCCGGGGGCTGGACTACAAAGGATACTACCTGCTGTCACCTACACTGGCTCAGAATGAGGCAGATGGCAAAATCAGAGCAGTTTTAACTTAGTCGTCTCCATCACTGCACATAAATCCTTCACGGCGAAGCACAGCTTCTGGTCTTTCCTCTCACCATCTCTTCCTTCCCAGGCTGCCCAAGAACTTAGATGTTTGTCAGTTTAAAGCACCCAGAAGGGGAAGAGTCAAATTCTTGGAGACATGAGCTTCTACATGCTTGTCCCTCCAGCCACTCAAGGGCTAATTTTATTTTAAAGCTCAGAAGAGCCTTGCTTCTTCTAGACAGAGATGTAATAAAGCCGTGTGGAATCCTCCAAATGAAGGAACAATTTTGTGAGCCCCTTTTGTGAGTGGGTCCAACGTCATGTGGTTGGGAACTCCATCATCCCAGGAAACACGTGTGTTCCTGTAACTGTTTTCACATAGTGATGAATTGGTTCTCAAACTCCCTAACAGAAAAAGCACAAGAGATTCTAAGCAGAAGAATCAGTATCATCACAAGCTAGCATTGTGGTGCCTTCCCTCAGACTAGAAGCAAAGAAGTGTTCTATTTCATCAACTTAAAAATTAGTGTGAACTTCATTATCAAATTGTGCAGAGTCAGACGGGAGCTTTCACTTTGGACTCTGTTTTCAGGCAACCTCAAGAGTTTCCTAAGAGCTATCTACTTGTTGATTTTGGTTAGCAAATAGAAATAAGTGACTCTTCATCTTTACAATCTAAACCTTAGCCAGCGATAAAGACAAAACAGAACAAATAAACAACAACAACAACAACAAAACCCCACAACATTGTCACATACAGATCAATGCAGAAATTGATGACTTCAGCAGCTTTGAATCTTTATAATGTTGACCTAAAAGTATGGGGCAGGCTGTTGAGGCAGTCTTACACGGAATGTTGTAACAATATTAAGGAAAGTTAATCCCATTCAGGATTATTCCATTTTCAATTCATTCAGGTTTTCTGGTAAGTAAAGTTGGAGTCGTGTCTTTATCCTTCAGTGCTGATAATCTTTCAAACAGAAAGAACAGGACAAATGATTTGAGCTCTCAGTAGGTAACACTTTCAACCAGTAACGTGATCATGATTTCCTTGTTTTGTAACTTTGTTTGTCTTTATATCTATCTTAATTTATACTATATACATTTATATGTGCATAATCTTTAGGTCAGAGTGGGACAGTTCAAAGAAAGTCATTATATAATTAACAGAATAAGCTGGGCAGTGGTGGCGCATGCCTTTAATCCCAGCACTTGGGAGGCAGAGGCAGGTGGATTTCTGAGTTCAAGGCCAGCCTGGTTTACAGAGTGAGTTCCACGACAGCCAGGGCTATACAGAGAAAACCCCGTCTCCAAAAACCAAAAAATTAAAAAATAAATAAAGTAAATAAATTGATTTTAAAAACAACTAACAGAATAGCTATGTATATGCAACTGGAAATTTGCTGATTTTTCAAACTGTAAGGATAGTCCTTATAAGGCTTCCACTGATTAGCTCACATTCATCCTGTAAACATTTTCACATATTCCAATACAGTATCAAAACTCCTTCTGAAAAACATCCTGACACTCCCACAAGACTTGCTACAGTTACCTAGTAAAGGCTACTTTTTAATAGATTAAAGGCAAGAAAGGTTGAGCACTGATTTGCCAAGTCCCCCACCTTTCAAAGAATCAACTTTCACAAAAGTGTGATAAAAAGAATCAAAACACTGTAGAATGTCTTACACAACTAAAACCAGATGCATTAGAAGAGAGAGCCCTTGGCATGTGTGGAAACAGGGACAGACAGAAGAGCAATTATCCAGACCCAATCTTCCTTATCATGTCTGTCTACACATGGGCAGTTTATGCTGTTTAACTAGATCTTTAGCTGCTATTATATTGGTTAATTTAAAAAGGTATATCTAACTTAGAGTCTTTTACATTTTTTTTCTGTTCATAACCCCCTTCTTGCCTACTAAGTTTTTATGCATCCTTATTTATATGGGTATATAAAATAGTCATACAAATCAAACATTTACTAATAATTAGTCAAAGTAAATTTATCTTAAAAAGTTTCCTTTGATAGACACATGGCTTTATCATTAACCAAAAATGAAAGCAAACTTAATACTCTGAGTTGGCACCCTTGCTCTGCATGAAGAATTCAATCTTGGCTGCACATTTGGTAGTGAAAGGCACAGAACATCACTAATGGTTTTCAGAATTGATTGATATTTGATCTTGTAATCATCGATGCTGAGAACAGCTCATCTTATATACACGTAATGCAGATTTCAGAAATTGTTGGAAACTGTGCCCAAAAGCAAGCTAAAATTCATCTAATGATTATGATTATTTTATGAAACTCGAGTCAGTAATTCAAACAAAAATTTTAAAAAATCAAACATCCTAACATAATAAAGCCCAAAGGTACACTAATTTAATGATTACATGCTGAGAGGTAAGGGTAAGAAAATAGTCATTTCCCATAACTAAATCATTATGGTCTGTCAAACCAGAAATGTTTTTATGTAAGTAAAAAAAAAAAAAAAAAACACTACACTATGATTTGTGACATAGGATAGTTTTGAACTTGAGCCCTAGTTTATTTAGATAGCACTCACTGGCATTGAGTGGACCAATAGGCAGCCTTTGTGCCTACATGCCCATGTGCACATGCTGTGTGTTTACAACCAAGGCTGCAGTGAAGTTTCAGGATGCAGTACAGGTGAGTGCTCCCAGAAACACTTAGGATTCATCACACTTTTGCTTTTGAACACCTTTTTGATTGTTGAGTGTTAAGAAACTTACTGATACCAAAATGTTCAGGACTTTGTGTTTATTGACACAACCCCACATGGAAGGCTTAGCCTGGAGTTTAACAATCTGAAGCTACTGGCTAAATGACACACTGTAAAAAGCCCAAAACACGTGAGTGTGTTGGCCAAGCTCTTCACTGTTCATATCTAAAGTTCCAGAGGCACCTAGATGTTGGAAGGATGCTTCAAGATGTATGTCCAGAACCACGAGTGTGTGGGCAGAGCACAGCGATCCCAGGACTCAGCGCGTGATTCGCAACCCATCATTATGCAAACTGCCTGTCTCTGATGCCAGTTGGCACTTTCGATCTTCTCTTATGTCGAAACAAATATACATGCTCAGAATATATTTTCTGACTTCTGATTTTTTTTCTATGCTTGAATTTAGTGTCCTTGTGGATGGTTAACAACGTTATAAGGCACAGGTTGCTTTTTAAAGAAAGTTGCTTTTGAATGTTTCAGACATTAAGATATTGATTCCCTGAGAAGTTTGCAACACATGCCCCTCAAAGATAAAGAAGTATCAAGAGATTTTATTAAAAGACTCCATTTTCTTTTTTAAAAACTGTCTCCTTCCTTATGATACTACTAATAACTTAAAATGAAGGGGGGGGCTATATGCCGAGGCAATAGATCTTCAAAAGCCTTCAGGCAAAGATGTTTTATATAACTATAGCTTAGACCTTGTCTGGGTTATAAAAAAAATAACTAATGAGATAACACCAACACTAAGAGTACGTAAAAGAAAAATAATGACAACAAAAACCTTTCAAATCTAGTCAAGTATGGTGGTGCATGCCTCTTATCCCAGTACTCAGGAGGATAACACACTAGCTGGGATGACCCAGTAGTACCTGTGTCTCACAAAATAAACAAACAAAAAAACTATAACAAAAAAACCGACCTTTGTGTAGAATTAAGAAAAGAAAGATCCACTATAGCACTGATGTAGAAGGCGACAAATCTACATTTTAAGTATATCTTCGGTCCTAAGAGACTTGCCTATCACATAATGGGAGAGCCATAATACAGGCAGAATATAAAAGAAATATGCTCTAAATAAAATCTTTTAGTCAGTCTTGCAAATTGATAGCGGCACCATCTAGACAAATGGTCCAAAGCACTGGTGCTGATACTGAGAGCCATGCAAAGGTTTTCACCCCGAAACCGTTTCTCTGTGTACAGCAGGATGATGGGACTTAACAAATCGATCAATTGGCCAGCATCTGTGTATAAACATCCACATAGGAAAAAAGTCAGGATCCTAAAACAGTTTGGTTTGGAAAAGATGCATAATTTCTTCTCTCTTAGAGAAGAGACAGAAAATAGAAATAACCAAAGAGAACCAGAAAAAAATATTACACACTTAATATAAAAATCTCCATTCATTAACTGAATTAAAATAAGTGACTGGTGAGGGTCCCTAGTTAATGATCTCCCTTTTTATAAACAAGCTCATGTACAGGAGGAAGCCATCTGGTCTCCCCATTTGGTGAAGCTGGTTAAGAGAGTAAACATAGCAGCATGGAGAACAAATGGCGAATTAGTCTGAGAATAAAATAAGCAAAAGAAAAAAAAAGGTTTGAGTTACTAAATTTGTTACCAAGCTCACTTGATTGAGAAACAAGCGACCTTCAGTACAGCGCTTTCTGCAATAAGTTAAACTGCTGGAATTTTAAACAATTTATGTAATATCTCTGAACCCTGTTGTCTCCCATAAAGATAAGTATATATGGGCTAATACTGTATGGACCACGGAAAGCAACGTTGTAACTAAAAGCCTGGCCTTAGGACTCACTTGTCTTTGCCACTAATGCCATGTGCATGAGTTTAGGTGCACTCCGTGTCTTTGATTACAAGTGGGGAAGATTACGTGAGTCAATACATCTGAAGCACTTACATAGTGCCTGACTCAATTACAGGGAACTGTCGTTTTGCTGCCATTGTTTTTATGGACAAATAACAGAAGTTAGTTTTGGCTAGCTAAACAGAAAAATCTTTTGTTTAAAAACTATTGTGTTTTAAGAGTGTTTAAAATTTTTGGATTTTTTTAGTTCAGCACTTTTTGAGAATTTCATAAATGAGTACCATATTGACATCATTTCTATCATTTTCTTTCCCTCTCCAATTTTTCTTATGTACCTACCCCAACTCCTTCTCTCTCTCTCTCTCTCTCTCTCTCTCTCTCTCTCTCTCTCTCTCTCTCTCTCTCTCTCTCTTTCTCTCTCTCTGTCTCTCTCTCTCAAATTCATGATCTCTTCTTCAGTATTATTAGTGATAATAGATAGATAGATAGATAGATAGATAGATAGATAGATATAGGTAGAGTGATAGATGATAGATAGATGATAGATAGATAGATAGATAGATAGATAGATAGATAGATAGATAGATAGATAGATAGATGATAGGGACATATTTAGAGACATAGAACATAGTGAGTCAATTTAGTGTTGCTCATATGTACATGTATTTATATTTCAAAAGTGCCCACCTATAGCTGCTGCTGGAAGTTTAAATTTTGAAGACTAGGATAAAGGAGAAACTCTTCAGTATGAAACTCAAAGGCCCATCACAGATTTATAATTATGAGAAAATTAACCCACCATCCTCAAGTGCTCAACCCTGAAGTGAGAGCTATTAAAACTTTGTGCCAGAATTCAATTTTATCACTAATAAAATCATGCCTGTCCTAGTTGCAAGGGAAGCTAGAAAAGCAAATGTCTGACATTTTTAAAACCTCAAGAAGGTGTTCTTCATAAATGTACAAAAATTTCCAATGCATGGTAGAACAAAATAAACTTTTAGCATTAATTCTAAGACTTACTGCCCAAGCATGATCTATTAAACAAAGTTATCTGGTTTTATGCAGGGTCAAGAAGATGGTAGCCATAATTTCATCTGGAAAAACTTGAAGCATCTGAGGAGGAGGAAATTCCAAACACTCTTGACATAAACTGAGTTACTAGGCAGCCTCGTCATGGAATACATAAAAGAGAAACAGGGCTTGTAGCTAGAATTGAGTCTTTTATTTTTAATTAGACACTTAAAAGTTTTCTACCTATGTATGTGGGTGAAGAAACAGAAAAGATTTTACAGACTTGATTAGAAAGAAAGGTAAAAGTTCCCAATGTTGAATAAACATCCTCTCACTTTTAAAAAGACTCTAAGAAAATACCTCTAATCTGTTTCCCTAAACTATTAATATGTTTGGGTTGCTGAAGATAATACGGCCCAGAGGATATGAGCCGGGGGAAAAGCACAGTTCTAGTCTGCCTTTACCTATTTTAAACTCCTCAACTATAAAAATAGGGCCTGAAATATCAGCCCACTGTCCTTTCAGAGTAATGGACAGCTATTCTGACCCCGTGACTAATGCCCAAGGCCTGCTTCAAATTGCTCTGAACTTCTCCCGCTGGTGCATTCCAAGCCTGGTGGGTGGTTCCCAGGGCAAATGCTCCCCATTGCATGAACTTCAGGGCTTCTCTAAACCGGTCAGACTCTGCAATCCCCAAGACTATTATTGGGCATTTTTTTCATGTGTTTATAGAAACCACAAAAACACAATTAATAAGCTTGTGAACCACATGAACAAATGGAGCACTCACACCCATACCGTACACAGCAGTATTTTTAGTAACTACAGCATTCAAGACAACAGAAATGAGATTTCAAAAGGTCAGTCTGCTTATTGCTTATTTTTTTTCAAGTTGAAGGAATCTTGTGAAATCAAAGATTCCAAATGCCACTTTGCCATTAGGGAATATGAATTTGATTTCCTCAATCTGAGGGGTAAAAGTATTGGCCAAATTTATACTTGTATTCTAATAATTAGTTGGGTATTATAAATGTCTGAAATGCATAGGAAACAATATAGCATGGACAGCTATCACCTAAATAGTGAGATTTGGCCCAGGGAGGGAATGGTGATCAGCATTAATAATTTGCTCCTCTGTACACAGTCAGTGTAAAATATGTTCTTCCTAGAATTTTGTGTAATTAAATGACTGGAAATTGGAAAGAGTGTTAAGTGAGACAGGGCACTTTCTGCTTAGTAGACACTTTCTGCCTTGACCGGACATTTTCAAGTGTTGAGTTTAATGTCTATGCTGGTTGTAAGTCCCTGAGCTTTCCAACATTAAGGTCATAGTATGTAATGATTATGTAATATATAATTACATATTTTGATTCATAATTTACACATGTTATGTAATTATTTAAGATATCTAAGAATTAAGCTGATAAACTCAGGCTGACTTCCTTGTCCAAACTCTGCCTTGTCTATATAACAGCCTCATGACCTCAGAAAATTACTCTCTGACCTTTTATCTTCTATAAAAGTCACAGCTATGGCTCCTGGATCAAATACTGCTCTGAGGCCAGGATACTATGTGGCATGCAGGAGCTGATATCCAGGTATTAGCTGGAAAACCAGAAAATAAAACTTTTTGACTATCTTCACAAATGTCAAATTGATATGTTTAGAAAACTCTTGGTTGGGATATAGATACCACATTCTCGGCAGGGCTATACTTTTTGTTGTTATTTTACCAAAAAGATACAATTCATCATTTCTCTGGTTAGTTAGTGATATCAAGGTTCTGCTGCTATGGTAGGACTATAAGGTAAGAAATTGCAAGCACTCTCTGGGTGAAGCTTTAAAGATTTAGTAAGATGAAGCCTGCCCAATTGCTTGAAGTGAAAATGTAACCCACGCTTCCCTCTGTCTTATTATTTAAAGCAACATCAAATACAATACTAAGAATATAAAGGTTAACCTGAATACAGACATCTTTTAAAATACGGCAATCCAAAGAGCATTAGAGCAAACTCTGCACAAATAATGGCTAAAGTTAGTATACAGAGAGTAAACGTGGTACTCCAAGCTGATTTACCTTTACTTTAAACGATAAACAGTCCCCCCACAAAACAAAACCTTTAAACTAAAGCATCCGTCTTAGAAGTACACGTAGAAACATTTGGAAAGGAAGGTAGACTGAGTTTCTGCCAGTAATTACTGTTGAGGATGGATGGAGTGATACGGTGGGGTGTTTTTCATTCTATTCTGTAGATTATATTTGTTACCCAACACCATGCATCCTGACACAAAACTGCCTAATGAATTGACGGTGACTTTTGTGATGAATGCCAACATTTGCCCCCTTTAATAGTCATGATAAAACGTGATGGTCTAGTGTTCTAACAGTGCTGATGTGCTGCAGTATGGCTTGTTTATCTTCCCC
>JADRCD010104211.1:0-19028 GCA_019843815.1 Montemys delectorum | reverse complement strand
ATTAAAAAAAAAAAAAAAAGAAGTTTGGTGGTAGCTCCTGAGACCTTGGTCTGGTACCAATTTCTGTCCTAGTTAGGGTTAGTATTACTGTGATAAAACCCTGACCAAACTCAAGTTGATAAGGAAATGGCTTTTTTGCTTTATGCTTCTACCCCACTGTTCATCATTGAAGGATGTCAGGACAGGATCTCAAGGAGGACTGGAAGCTGGAGACTGGAACTGATGTAGAAGCTGTGGGAATATTGCTTATTTGTTTGCTTCTTATAGCTTACTCAGCCTGCTTTCTTATAGATATGCTGACCATCAGTCATTGATGCTACCATTGGACTGAGCCCTCTTGAATCCATTACTAATTATGAAAATTCCCTGAAGGCTTTCCTATAGCTCTTTGACTATTGTGGTGCCTTAGTGGAAACTGAATGTTTAATAGTCCACCAGGTTACCATACATCCTGAGCTTCCAATCATAAGCACATTATTATCTGATACACTTAGCCATAAAGTAGAACATCCACAGTAGGAAATTATTAATGAATGTGTGGTGGATGTGGACTGTGCCACAATACTAGGTAAGGTTGAGTGAATTCAGAAACCCCAGCACCTCTTACATGAGGATGGTAGTCTCTCACCTATCTCCTATAATATCCCCAGCCTGAGGAACACATGACCACAATTCCCCATATAAGGAATGTAACCACTAGTCACAAAGTACAGAACACAGAGTTCTCCATGCTAATGAGGTATTTAGATAGGCTCTTGAGTTTTTATTCAATAAGTTTCTTTTCCAGACATTCCTTCCTGCAACAGGTTGACCCTGAAGAAGTGGGTATGCACCTATTCTCCACAATGAACAGTGAATAAACAGTTTGGAAGCAAGGACTGCCTCTCTCATCAAGAACCACAGTTGGGGGAGCCATCATTACAGAGCCATACCTACTAAGTCTCCTGCAGAAGGGACCTAGGTGCTCCCAGACATTCATCCCCTCCTAGGCTCTTGGCATACATGCCTCTGCAGGCCCCCTTCATTCCTGACCCCTCATAGTTTCTTTCAGTGACTGGATACCAGGGAACTGGGAAAGCATTGTCTCCTCAGCTCTAGCTTGTCTCCTTTCTCATCTGGACTAGGATCCCCATCTTAGACTACATTGTTCTTCCACCCCTGAGCAGTGCACCAGAGCTTCCTACAAGCCTGTCATATGCATATGGTAAAATGCAGTCTGCTGTCCTGTTTTGTCTGTCAGAGCAGAGTCTGCATACCCCAGTGATGAGAAGGAATGCAGAATGATCGCAGAATCATACAAATGAAAATGGTATATACACGATTGGGCACACACAAGTCTGAAGCAAAAAACAAACAAACACCAAAAAACAAAAACAAAAACAAACACAAACAAACAAACAAACAAAAAACATAAAGAATTTGTCCAAATTCCTATGGCCTCTTCTTTTGTTAAAATGTAGTCTGCTCTCAAAGATGTACCTGTATCATCAGGTTTGCCTTATGAAGAGACCACTGGGGCCCAGTTTACCACTGGTTCTTCTTGTTATGATGGCACAACTCTGAACAGGAGAGTTCCACTATTACAACCTTGCTTCTGGGACAAACTTGAAAGACATTGGAAAGAGGAAATCTTCACAGTATCTTTAGGCAGTACACATGGTCATACATTTTGTTTGGAGGGAGATGGGCAATGTATAGCCAGAGAATTTGAAAAAGCATGATGGGAAACTAGTAAGTAAATATCTGGGGAAGAAGTATGTATATAGATCTCTGTAAATGGGTGAGTTGTGTGAAAATACATGTGTCCCATTAAATATTCATTAAAAGATGACTTCAGCATAATGGAAGTTCACTAGTAAAGTAGATAGAATTATCTGTTGTATAGGAAGCTATATTCTTTCCCAGACCATCACTGTCCCTGACTTATGGGCTCATGAATAAAGTTACAGAGATGGAGGTTATTCATTGCCATGAGAAAAATAACTTCTACTCAACAAAGCTGATATGGAAGGCTGCAACAGGATTCTTCAGAAGGTTCAATACATGTTGATTCAATATCCAATTCACAAGGCAATTTATCCCATATTCAGAACACATGCAACCAAGGGGTGAAAGGGAATAACCATTTAGTATTACCCATAGTGATCCTTTAGGAAATGTTCTGCTTTTCCACAACTTTACATTCTGCTGGCATAGAATATTTGTTTCAAGAGTGGGTTTTGCTCATGACAGAAGACACAACAAATGTTGCGTTGAATTAGAAGCTCAGGCTTCATAATCACTTTGATTTCCTGATGCTTCTAAGTCAAAAGCGAAAAAAGGAGTAGCAGTGGTAGGAGAGGTTTTGATGCAAATTAACATGGAGGAAATTGGATTGCTACTCCTCAGTGAATTCTCTCTGGAATACAGGAGATCCTTTGGGGGTATTTCTTGGTGCTCATGTGTCCTTGATTAAAGTCAATAGTTTAATACAATACATTTTATTATTTATTAATTTTCATATTCACTTTTTATTCCAATTGCCCCCAGTCTCCTGCCAGACCTACTCTTTCAAATCCCTCCTTTATTCTCCTATTTTTCTCTAGAGAGAAGAGGAAGCCTCCCCTTGGGTACCACCCAGTCCTTGAATATCCAGTTGTAGTAGGATTAAGTACTCTCCCACTGAGGCACAAACAGGCAATCCAGTAAGGAGAAGGAATCCAATGGCAAACAACAGAGTCAGAGACAGCTTCCACTTGAAATGTTATGGGACTCACATGAAGACCAAGCTGCTGCTATATATGTGTAGGTGACTTAGGTTCAGCCCCTGAATGCTCTTTTCCTGGTGGTTTAATCTGTATGTGCCTCCATGGACCCAGGTTAGTTGACACGTAGGTATTTTTTGGGCTGTCCTTGACCTCTGCAGCTTTCTCAATTCAATTACCCAGTCTTCCATAAGAATTTCAAACACTATATTTGCCTGTGGGTCTCTGTATCTGTTTCCATCCACTGTCGGATGAAGCCTCTCAGGAGATAGTTATGCTAGATTCCTATCTGAAACTATAGCACAGTATCATTAATTTTGACAAGGATTGGTTCTCTTATATGGGAAGTATCTTAAATCACATGCTATTGGCATAAAAACAGACAGGTTGATTAATAGAATAGAATTGAAGACCCAGAAATAAACCCACACACCTATGGGCACTTGAATTCTGACAAGTAAGCCAAAATAATACAATGGGAAAAGGAAAACCTTTTCAATAAATGGTACTGGTCAAACTGGGTATGTGCATGTAGAAGAATGTAAATTGAACCATACTTATCACCTTGCATAAAACTCAAGTCCAAGTGAATGAAAGACCTCATAATAAAACCATATACACTGAGTCTAATAGAAGACATAGTGGGGAACTGCCTTGAACTTACAGGCATAGGAAGAAAATTCCTGAACAGAACACCAATAGCTTAGGTGCTATGATCAAAAATTAATAAATGGGACTTCATGAAACTTAAAAGATCCTGTAAGGCTAAAGATACTATCAATAGGACAAAACTGCAGTATATAAATGGGAAAAGAACTTCACCAGCCATACATCTGACAGAGGGCTAAGATCCAAAATATTAATTCATGGTAATCTGAATCAGTTCACTCTCCAAATACTGTTATTCCTTTCTTAGCTGTTGGCTTAAGTGCATCAGAAAATCAAAGTGATTAGGAAGTCTGAACTCACATTTCAACACAACAGAGGACTTGTTATCATTCTATCTAAATTCCACCCCACAGTTACCTGGCAACAGCCAGGTATGCTTCTCCCCAGAGTTACCTGGCAACAGCCAGGTAGGAATGGCCCACTATAAAAGGGACTGATTGTCCCCTCCTCCCTCTCTTCTTCCTTGTCTCTTGTTCTCTTGATCCCTCTCTCTCCCCATTCCTTTCCCCCTCTCTCCACTTGGTCATGGCCATGGCTGGTCTCTACTTCTCTACTCCCCCTCTCTCTGCCTCTACTATCCTCTTAACTCCCATCCCCATGTCTGGAATAAATTCTATTCTATACTATACCTTTGGTCGTGTGGCTGGTCTCCAGGTCAAAGGGGTGCCTCAGCTTGGGCCCACTGAGGCATCCCCTTTCCCCGTACCTTACCATACCCCCATAGAACATATTCTTATACCTCTTTATCTTTTTATAAACACATCAAGATTAATATATACCCAAAGTACAAAGAACTCAAGAAATTAAACATCAACAAACATAGTAACCCAATTTTAAAAGGGGGGTAGAGGGGTAAATAGAGAATTGTCAAAGAGAAAGCTCTAATGACCAAGAAGCACGTAAAAAACTATCCAACATCCTTAGTCATCAAGGAAATGCAAATCAAAAAGACCTGAGAGAATGGGTAAAATCAAAAACTCAAGTGGCAGAACATGTTGGTGAGAATGTGGCACAAGGGGAAAACTACTCTAGTGCTGGTCTCAGTGACAACCAGTATAACCACTTTGGAACTCAATTGGTGCTTTCTCTGAAAACTGTAAATACAATAACTTATTCCAGACAGAATGATGAAGGAAACATACATGTCAGTCATGAGAGCATGGGTTACTCCTCCAGGGAAGCAAACAAAGCCTATTGATGTGCTTGCTAAGGGTGGAAGGAATACAGAATGAACAGTAGAAAAAGGGCATTATAAATACTAAATAATGTCAAAAGACTAGTTGAAGAAATGAGGATTATAACTGACATAAGTGTTTCTGTCATATAATGATAAGAAGATGTTTGAAAAATATTTTATTTTTCCATCCTGGATTTCATTTTTCTGTAATGTGATAATAACTAAGAGAATAATGATTATAATATTGAAGTTTTAAGCATTGAAAAATATCCCTGTAAGGACAGCAATAAGTATTCTAAAATTTGTAATGTATTTGAGATTTCATCAGATAGTTATATCATATTAGGCATAATTATGACCTTGTTAAATATATAATGCATTTGGAATTCTACATATGATAGTTATGTTAGGCAAATTTTGGTATTGTTGTTGCTTTCATTTTGTCAATAAGCATGACAATAAGGAAGTATGATTTGTCCTGTGTTAAAAAAAATATGGCCTATTCTTGGTTGATAGCTATTCTTGGTTGCCAGCTTGGATATCTCTGAAATTTATTAAAATCCAAGGAGCTAGATATACTTTAGAGAATGTTTTTTCTTTATTGCATTATGTAAAGTAGAAAAAGTGACTTTTAGTCTGGCCCACATATTCTCAGCATCCTATCTAGAAGATATGGAAAAATGAAGCTTTCTTCCATTATACTTGTTCTTACTTCTTTGCTGGCATTAGGTCTTACTTCTTTGAGATTCTGTAGCAGACCCAAGACCAGCTGAGACATCAAGCTTTCTGTAATTGACAACTATTACATTCTTGGGCTTTCTGTTTATAGACAGCCATCATTAGACTAGCTGGACCATTAGTCTGTAATCCACTCTAATAAGTCCTGTTCATACATCTTCCCTTCCTCTAGAGAATGCTCACTTAATGAATACTCAGTACCTTGGAAAGAATTCTTGCTTGGATAATTTTTGCAATCTCTTGAATGAAATTATAGTATTTATATTTAGATTTTTTAAAATAATATTTCCTACATAGTTTTCTTCAAAACTTCTCATCATAAAGAGAAAGTTACCATATTAACATTTAAAATGTCCCCCTAGATAGTTCCTCAGAATCAGTTAGAGGTATGCAAAGGGACTTTAGAAAAGGAGCCACAGATATACAATTCTATTTCATGTAAAAATTCTAGTAACTTTGGAGCTGGGCATGATGAATTCACATATAATTCCAGAATGCACAAGAGAGTTCCACAAAGGTCACAAGAAATCCATGGCTAGCCTGGTCTATACAGAAAGCTTCATGCTCTTTTGACTGGATTAGCCCCTTCCTCCAATAAATAAAATAAAGAACAATAATCCATATCTTTTTTTAATTAAATTTAATCTATTACAAAGCTCTCTTTATTTCAAATAATAGATAAATTAATACACTGTCTGATTGTCCATATTGAACAAAACATGTTTTTCATATAAAAGGGCAAACAACAAATTGGAATGCAATATTTCTGATTGTCAAGACAATATTAAAACATAAAGGAAAAAATGTGTATTTGTTAATGTCTGTAATTCTGACCATCCTGACTTTTTAAACCAATGACTGATATAATTCACATAAACCAGCAGTATCATTCCTTATGCAGACTATATTATTGTTCATGCATTTATTTTAGCATATTTTTGTCATGAGATTTTAGCAATGGCAATAATGAGCATAAAGCTCAAGATTCCCTCTCACTCAAAGAACACATGGTCTGTGGGTGGAATGGAATGCTGCCTCTCACATAGTTTTTCCTCATGAGAAACAGCACATTTCTAGAAGAAATTCGAATCCTGCAGCTTGGACTCCGTCACAGTCTCTTTGGCAAATTCTAAAAAGGCAGAATACAAATTCCACAATTTAGCCATCTGGTCTTTAGATGGCCACAAGATAACATGTCTCGTGTGTGTGTGTGTGTGTATGATTATGCCACAGAAAATTTATAGAGGTATAGATGTCAGAAAACAACAATCTCTGATTGGTAACGTTTTTTTCCTTTATTATGTGGTTCCTGGTATCAAAGTCAGGTCATCAACCTGAATGGTAAGCTTCTTTTCCAAATGAGCTTTCTTTCCAGCAATTGTTCAAAACTTACTACCTCTTCATTATCTTTCCAAATTGAGGGAGTGCATTTGTTATATAGTCTAACACTCAAAGTCCTGAAGACTGAGCAAAATATTTCCTGAGAGTTTGGAATTGTAGATTCAAAATCTACATCTAAACATAATCTCTAGGTGACCCATATATAAATTAAAATTTCAGCATATATCATACAGACACTTGCACATTTACATATATTGAGGCATTATTTGCATTAACAAAGCTGTGAAGTTGGCATAGGTGTTCATTAACAGATTAATAAATAAAGAAAAAAGTGTTCTATTTACAAAATGGCATTTTGTTCAGCCATATTAATGAGTGAAATTGTGCAGTTTTCTGGAAAACATATGCACTTCAGTATAAACTTGCTAAGAACAATATGATAGAGTTTGAAAGTCAAATAACACATTTTTCTCTGATTTTTGACCATAAACTGTAGATAGATACATAAAACATGTTCTCTGATATTCGTAGAATTCCAGTTGTGTTCCACTCACTGGCTGGTTTTCAGGCTTAGATTTTTTTGTCTCAAACCACTTCCTGATATATTGGTATATGCAGATTGATTACTTGATCTGGGATCTCCCATTAGATCTCAAAAATTGTATTTACTTGGTTTTGTTTGAGGTTTTACTCCTCATGTGTATCTTCTGATTGATCTCATAGTTGGTATATGCTTTATACTTCTGGTTCATTCTTCTGATAATTTTTAGATGATCATAATTTATTCTATAGTTTTTATTTCAATATATGATAACATATACCAAAGAGTAACTCTAACAATCCAAAAAAGAGAAACCCAGCTTCACCAAAGCTCTAAAGCAATTCCTAACATAGCCTAGACTTACATCAATAGGGCCAGGGGAACAAAGAAGGAAGAGTTAGATATAGAGTTATAATATTATATTAATGACTGTGATGGTAACTTTATCAATCACATTGAAATTGTACATAAAAATAAATAACACCGAGTATATAGCAAACACTTAATAAAATTGAACTGGCATAGGAATGCTTCAGGTTTAAACAAGTTATATACATTAATACATATACAGAGAGAAATTACTCATAATATTTCATGAACATAACCAAAGATATATCTTATCTGAATCTGGGCCAAGTTCTTTCATATATTCTGCATTGCATGATCAAAATATATCAAAAATAAGAGAACAAAAAATATTAATTTTCAAAATATATGCTATACATTTCTTATCTTAAAATTCAAATCAATAGTAAAAATTCATTTCTTCAGTACTGGAGACTGAATGTAGGATCTTCATTCTGCTAAGAAGTATTTTAAAACTGACCTGATCTGAACCATTTCAGCTTCCATCATTATTAGTATACTTGGATGTGTTCTTTCCCTTTGATGAGATGATCCAAACTGGTACCCAAAGAGAAAGTACACATCCAAATATGCTAACTAAAAGGAAATTGAAAAGACATAGGTCAGTTTCATTTAAAAATACTTTTCATAAGAAGGAGGGCCCTGAGTGTAATCTCCAGTACTCAAAAAAAGATATTTAATATACTAACATTTTATTTAAGTAAAAGCAACCTTAACATTTAAAAGTCAGCAATAGCAAAGGCTGAAGGGTTTAAAAACAGAAATCATTGCAAAACCAACCAAGAATATATCAATACAATTATCTAATAATAATACAATATTAATATTAAGCAAAAATATCATTTAATTATTTAGTAATATAATTGCACATGTTAAAAAATAGTAAAGAATATCAAACCAAATATTGTTAGTCATGATTTGGAGTTAAAGAGAAAGAACAGAGAGACTTATCAGAAGAAAATTAGAAAGGGCCAGAAAATAGGTTTAATGGGTGAAGATACTTGCATGACATGGCACATAAGTGAAATGCCCATAATTCATAGATGCCAGGGGAAAATCAGCTTCCTTAAATAGCCAAAGAACCTCTACACAAATTCTGGAGCAACTATTCTTACCCATACAATTATCTATACACAATAATAATAAATAAAATGTTTAAAGTATTAGCAATAATAATAATATTAAAGACAAGAATGATGTGAACTAATAATAGTTAAAATATTTAAAGTATAACAAATTTTGTTATGTTTCTGATTATATAACTTTTGTTCATTTTCTGATATTATTTATGAAATAATATATATTACAATGGTAGAAAAAGGAATCATATTGCTAAATTGAAAAATAGATTTGGGAGTGCACTTCTGGGCTTCCCTACAGGAATCTCTGACAAGAATTATAGCAGCGATATTTGTGATTCTTTGAAATTCTCATTTGTATCAGTCAGTTTGTTCTATTACTCATAGATATTAGTCCACACTAGTGTTTCTTCTAATGTTCTGTTGAGTTTTGCAATTGTATCTAACTTCTGAATACCAAAATATATTAGGGGAACATAGACTTATATAGCAAAATATCACATCAACAAGAATAAGCTCACATCTATGAAGTCTAGGATTCTGACATCATGTTGTCAGTACAGGCAGGCACTTTAGTTCAACACCTTCCCAGATTGTATAGGACAATGTTCCTCCTTTGTGCCTGTACACAAAGAAAGAGGGACCAAATTTATTATCTCCAGCCTAGGATCTAATCTAACCTTAAATACTTCTTTGTATGTCTTATTTCCAGATACATTCACTTTAAAACTTGCAGTTTTGGTATATGAATGGATACAGGAGATAATTTATTTTACATTCAAAAATATATTCATCCCTCTCCAAAAGCCCCAAGGTATTAATTTTTTCCAGTAGTAATGTTGAACTCTAAAGGACAAAGTTTCATCTAAGTGTGTAAATCAGACATGGAGTAGACTTAAGATACAGCTTCTGCTGGAGGTGAAGTTCATCCATATTTCTGAACTGTGAAAGAGTAGTAATGAGTTGTAGAACTGCCTTGTAAGCTAGACTTAGGAGACTTTCCAATTCCAATAAGAAGGGAATAAAATGTGACAGTGGGTCTCATGCAACTCTAAAGTCTACAGCATTAAAATTATGTAAAATATTAATTATGACTTTTAAAAGTGTCTATTTAATTGATTGCCTATGGAAGTTCAAAGAAATGGTTCAAGAGACCACATGTTCTGTGAAGTGGTTGTTCTGAGGTTTGTGTTGAAAACCTCAGTGGAAGCTGGGCAGTGGTGGTACATGCCTTTAATCCCAGCACTTGGGAGGCAGAGACAGGCAGATTTCTATGTTTGAGGCCAGCCTGGTCTACAGAGTGAGTTCCAGGACAGCCAGGGCTACACAGAGAAACCCTGTCTTGAAAACTCAAAAAGAAAAAAGAAAAAAAGAAAAGAAAAAAAAAAAGAAAACCTTACTTGGAATAGCCCTGTCACCTATCTTAAGTCAGTCTTCAAGCCTGGTGCATATTTTGAGGCATTTGTCCTGTTGATATTTTGCTTTGCAACAGTATCTGTCTTTAGTTAACTTGGTTTTCCATAGAATACCACATAAGATTCAATAGCATAAGAAGGAGAATTTATGTATTTATTTGCAGTTCTCAAGTCTAGAAATTATAGAATTTGTAGACTAGCAAGTCCAAATTTTGGTGAAGTTTCTCTCCAGCTTTCAGAAGATGTCCTTTTCATCAGAAGGTGTTTCTTCAAGCATGAATACCAGGAGAAAGAGTAAGATCTCAGAGCTCCTCTGTGTTTCTAGTGGCAAATTCTATTTTCTACATTCATCATAGGACTTTGTTCACCTTAATTATTTCATTTGTAGTTCTCAAGTAGTCAAATTATGGAATAGACCTTCAAGATAGGATTTTGGGGGAGGAACAGAATTTTAAAATAATACAAAGATATGAGTTTATTTTACCATTTTGTATTACATATATATGTATATGTGTATATATATATATATATATATATATATTATTCCTTGAAAGTTTTATAAACAGATATCATGTATTATGATCATACCCAATACTTATATCTCTCCCTCTATACTCTCCAACATATCCCCTCCTATTAATGTTCATTCTTCCAGAGTTGCTCAATGAGGGCTTGGTATGTATGTTCTCTTTAGCATCACATACTCACTACTTAGTATCTTAAGAAGCCATGTATCTCTTCAATTTATAATATTAATTTTACTGAATAATACTTAGCACAGCATTTGTTTGTATACATAAACATAAGTGTTTAAGGAAAAATGGTGCTGTTTCAATTTAGCTAAATGATAGAGAAAGCTTCCATATAACACCATAGCTCTCCATATCTGTAGCATTTGACTGAATAAAACCTTGAGAAATTTAAGTCTTGAGGAATTAAAACTCTAATTATCATGCCATTTTTCAGCATAGAATTTCAGTTGGTGGCTTTCTTCTATAATTTATTTATGGTCTTTTTTAATCACATCAATTAAAAACTATATTCAGGGAGAATCATTGTAGAAAATGAGCTTTTGCTCTGACCATGTTTTTCTAAGTAACAGTGGGGAGTATTTTGTAGCTTGTAATGAAGTAGGTAAAAGTGCTAAGCACAGCCTAGAGTGCCATTCCAGTAAGAGCTTGGAAATCCATAGTGCTGAGAGTTATATGACTGTAAGGCCTCAGCCCAGGAGATTTCAGTGCTAGTAGGACATTCTTTTTTGCCAAGAATCTTACTGTGTTCTGTCCATGTCCTGAGAACTTGCCTGAGGCTAATATCTGTAATGGAAGAAGGTGTATAATTGTTATAGAGATTAATTCTTTTAAGAAGTGGCTTGCTCTTCACTGAAATAAATCATAGGTTACCTTCAGAGCAAAACATTTCTCAGTTATATTTAAACCTCCGAAAGAGAACCTAAGTATTTTGTTTGTTTATTTATTTTGGTTCTGTTTTTCTTCCTGAAAACTTAACAAGGAGCAACTCAGCTGCTGCTGTGGTTCCAGGAGGATAGAGGCTATTCAATGATGGAAGCTGAATGTGGTAGTGTCATCTACAGGCAATGCTTTTAGAGACATAAAAGATGTAAGAGTAAAGACATCATGGATTCTTCCTTAGAGTTGCAAAAAACTCCTATGGTTCAGCAACATATATCAGAGAAATTCCTGTGTAAATGCCCCAAGAGGCAAAAAGTCTGACAGAGTTTGAGTTTGAAAGCAAGCATAAGCCTTGAAAGATAAGCCTATATTTTCATAGGATAGACCAAGATGTTAGCAATAGTACAGTGGTGGCTATCTTGCCTGCCTAAAAGAGTTGTATGTTGCAGGCAAACCCATTTTGTTTATTTGGCGTTGATTATGGAGCTGTGTGACTAGATTGTTGTGTTCTAGTCTTGCTTGTGTTCAGTCCACTATTTTCTCACCATCCCCATCCTGAACTTTTGGAATAAAAATTTATACTCTGTGTCATTTCATGTTTGAGAATCTAGAAAATTAGACTTACAGTCTGGAATACAAATCTATATGTGGAGCCTTTCTTTTCCTATTAAAACTGACAGGTGGGTGCTCCAAGGTGAAAGAAACTTGGTGTTTTGATATTTCTATCTTGTGGAAGTTTGTCATTTCTATAATCTGTCTGTCTTTATTGAAAGAATCTGATATATATCAGACTTTCATCCTTGAAATACCTGTCCTATACATAAAAATTCCATGCTTATACAAAGTGTTGTGTACTTAACCATAATCAACTTGATTTCATATGCTTTTATGTTGAAAATGTAATTTGACCCTACTACTAAATTTTCTTGCCATATATTGTAGGAGATGATTTAACTAGTGTTACTATTGTTGTAGAATATCATAATTAAACCAAATTGTGGAGGGAGGTTTTATTTGGCTTATCCTTCTACATCATAGTACATCACTGAAGGGAGTTAGGACAGGAAATCAAGGGGCAGTAACTTGAAGGCAGGAGCTAGTGCATAGTCCACAGAAGATTTCTGCTTATCTTGTTGCTTCTCATGGTTTACACAGCCTGCTTTCTTATATAACTCAGTACCACTGTCCCAGGAATGGCACTTATCCACAAAGAGGTAGGCCCTCCCCTACTAATTAACTTCAATAACTAAGAAAATGTCATATAGCCATATCTTATGGATGAAGTTTGTCCCCTGAAATACCATCCTTTCCAAAGCTCTATTGTGTCAAGTTGACATAAAACTAGCCTGAACAGGAGGTGGAATGAATTTGTACTAAACAGGCTTTTTCCCTTGAGTACCTGATAAAAAATTATATAAGCTTATATAAGCTTCCATTTTCAGTTTTCTAGCTTCAGTTGTATGGCCTATCAATGGAATTTTGTATCAGAGTAGTAGAACACATAGCTTTCAAATTCTTAGAAGAAAACTCAAGGTACTGTGTCCCCACAAGGTTATTGTTATACCAACCCATTTCTCATTGGTAGTAATTCCCCACCATCTATGTTCCTTTAATCATAAGTAATGAGTCCTTGACATGCACAAAGATATCAAGTTGTTCTTCCATTATCTACTATTCAAAATATAAACAAATAAGACAAAGCAAAACAAAAGAAAACAACAATCAAAGCACAACAATGTAGCTCTGATTTCTTACAGCAAACATTCAAGATTTCTGAATCAGATGTTATATAGTGAGAAAGGTCACTTGGAGTTGCAATGAAAAGAAGCAATTACATCAGAGGGAAGTAATATGTTGTGAAGAGTCCTGCACAATAAAATAACCTTAGTGAACAACAAGGACCATTCCATAACTAAATAGATGCACAGAATTGGACCACACTAACCTCAAATGGCCTATCATTTAAAATTCTGATATTGTCAGTCATCTTGTAAGGGTGAGCACTTGGTTATGAATCTTTGAATAAAGTGACTCTGAATAATGGCAAATAGGTATGACTGGTAATGCTAAAATATTTAACTCTAGAGTCAAGAACAGCAAGTTGTGTGACACAAATCAATATTCATCATGAGTGTAAATGCACTGAGAGACCTGAATGAGAAATTTCATATTTCAAATACTAAAATAATTACATATAGATCTGTGTTTGGAACTCCTTATTTTATCTCTGGTTCTTTGTTTGCTGTGTCCTGCATAGCTCAGCACCTTGACTTGAATAAGATCCTAAATGAATGAAAAAGAAAGAAAGAAAGAAAGAAAGAAAGAAAGAAAGAAAGAAAGAAAGAAAGAAAGGAAGGAAGGAAGAAAGAAAGAAAGAAAGGAAGGAAGGAAGAAAGAAAGAAAGAAAAGACATACAGGACAAATGTACTGATAAGTGTACAGTCAAGTGGTATGTATTCTCTTTGCTGAAGTAGCACCAACTACACGAGAGCCCCAAACCCTAGCTTAGTTTTATGTACAGAACAAGGGAGTGGATTGGAGTTAGTTTCCACAGGAGACCAGTCACTGGCTATAGATATCTAGAAGGAGAAATGTACACACAATCACTAGTAAATTACAAGCAGTTACACATTGGCAAGTGGAATGCTTTGTGAGTCTAATCCTGAGCATAGAGAGCTTTGCAATTACCACTGGTAAGAAGCATTGTTCTTTGACTTGGCCATAGCTACATCAACAATACATATTGATCTACTCTTTATATTATTTTCAGGGATTCATTGTCTTCATACCATTGCTAAAGTTGTGGCCATCCATATTAGAAAAGGAATAATGTATCATATTTTTACTTATGACAAAAAGCAATAAGATCTTCTGAATTCTTATAAATAATATTCACTACATAGTATTGGCTATTTATTAAATGATTGTAGTATATAATAAGAACATACAAGGTTTTCAATTGAAATATTAGAAGTATTGTATGAAAATAAAAGAAAGGCAGAGTGCCAAGCCTTAACTTAGGCCTGTTTTAACTTAGGGAGCCAACAAGACCTTGACACAAATCAAAGAGCACTATGTTTTGTATCCAGCTATAAGGAAAATGGAGCTGTTTCCACCAGGATCATGTTCAAGAATCTGGTGTCGGTAAATGAGAGATTGGTGTACATACCTCATCCAGTAAACACTGAAAAGATTATGGCCACTCAAGAAGCTATCATCACTGTGAAGCCTTAGAAGCTAGCTAAAAAGTCTAATGGCCAACATGATGTCTTCCAAGGCATCGAAAGGATAGGTTTCCATTGCATAGATGAATGAACACCCTTAGTGCTCTCTAAGCTAACAACAGATCTGTAGCAGAAAGTGTCAAAGAAGAAAGGAAAGAAGAAAGTAAGAATATACAGACAAAAAAAGATGAAAGACAAGTGTAGTTGCTGCCAAATCTGGAAGAGGCAGAATCTGCTGGAATCTTTCATGTTTGTGGTGACTTCCAAATACAGCATCAGGCCCACCCAGTCACCAAGAGTTCTTGAGAGTGTTATGGAGCCTTACCCTGTCAGGCTCTGCTGTACATATTTTACTGGGGCAGTGTAGGGCAGTGGTCTGTTCAGACAACTTAGGCTCAGTAGAGTAATAGGCC
Source organism: Montemys delectorum (assembly GCA_019843815.1). Taxonomy (NCBI): domain Eukaryota; kingdom Metazoa; phylum Chordata; class Mammalia; order Rodentia; family Muridae; genus Montemys; species Montemys delectorum. The sequence continues at coordinate 3,909 of JADRCD010104211.1, read as the reverse complement.
TTGAACCCTGGCGCCTCAGTGGGCAGTTTCTGCCTGCAGGGGGTGGAAGGAGTTCAGCTATAACTTCTGAGTCTTTGGCTCCTGTTTCAGTCACAACCTCTCACAGCTGCCCCTGTAGGAGATGTGTGTGTATCAGGCAGACAGTGCCCTAAGCTCCCAACCTTCTAGCTGGATCCCACCTCCAGTCATCTGACCACAACCAGGCATGCCTCATCCCACAGATAGCCATGACCCATACAATATCAGGGGCAGTTTTACCCCTCCCCTCTCTTTTGCTCTTTGTCTCCTCTCTTGCTTTTATTCTTCCTCTCTTGCTCTCTTGCCCTCTTCCTCCTCTTGCTCTTTGTTTCCTCTCTTGCCTTCTTCTTCTCTTTCCTGCTCTTTGTTGTCTTCTCTTGCCTTCTTGCTCTCTTGCTTCCTTTCTTTCCTTTCTCTCTATCCTCTCTTCCTCTCTCCTTCCTCTCCTTTCTCTCTCTCTCTCCTCTTTTCCTCTCTTCCTCACTCCTTCCTCTCCTTTCTTTCTCTCTACTTGACTGGTCTATTTTCTCTTTCCTATAATAAAATATCTCATTTATACATTGCCTCCTTTTTGACTAACACACCCTGCCACAGGCCTCAGCTGCAGAGAAAGAGACCCAGGCTGCAGCAGTGAGCCACCAGGCCCTGCAGTACTATGCTGGGGTAATACTGTTCTAGAATGGAACTGGGTAGCACAGCCCCATAGGTTTTAAGGCTTGACCTGCTCTCCCTGGCAAGGGTGACATCTTTGGCTCTAATCATTTCACTAAAGAAGATATCTTTTCTCCTCATGTTCTACTAGCTAAGCTAGGGTGGGTCTGAAAAACTTTCTGCATAGGCCTGGATCTGGTCATTTTTTTTCCTGGTTGTTCTGTATCCTTAAACTGTCCCACTGGCCTCTGTGAAGGAGGCAAATGAAAAGTTTCTTTCTGTTCTTCAGGGTTCCCATCATTCACCATAAACAAAATGGCCCAAAGTGTTCCAGTGATAACTTGGATTTTCAAGCTCAGACTGCTCTTGAACTCCTTGTAACTGACAATTATCCTGAACTCCAGATCCTCCTACTTCTAACTTCCCAAGTGCAGCAATTACAGGGTTGGCCTACTCCTCATGGTTCCTTTTGGGTGTTGTTCTTGAGACTCATCTTGATTTGTAACCCTGTCTGTTATGAAACCCATGACATGCTTTCTGCCTCAGCATTTCAATTTCTGGAATCACAGGTTTTCACCACTTTTTATACACTGGGATCCTTGTCAACTCCCAACCAACTTTTCAACATCTTTAGTCAGAACTATTCTTCTCTCAAAGGGAAGGCAAGAATCTCCTGCCTAGTTATAAATAGCTTTCAAACTTTTACCCTCCCTTCATCTCCTGTAGTCTTAGGTCTCCTGTAGTCTTAAGGTCATGTTGCACTGTTAGTGGTTAGTGATGGTTTTGAACTGCTGGCCTCGATAGAAGACCCTCCCCATGCCCACTTCACCTTTGTTCCTCAGAATTCCGTGTTCCTCATTTTTTCCCTGTATACTTAGGAGTGTTTCATGTACTCAGGGACATAGGCACAAGTCACCTAAACTTTTCTCCTTCCCTCTCTCTTTGTCCCTCTTCCTCTTGTTCTTTCTCCCTCCCTCCCTTTCTCCCCTGGCCCTTTTTCTTTGACAAAGTCTCATGCAATTCTTCAGGTTGCCCTTTAACTCAGAGTATAGATGAGGCGATCTTCCAATCCCCTGCACCCTTCAAGTCCTAGAATTACAGGTACATACCACCATGCCTGAATTTCTACCATTTCAAAATCAAAGTTGTTTAAAACACAAAATTCGTATAAACCCACATGTGTATATATATATTCCTGTATATATATATATATATACAGGAATCCATGTTTATAGTTTTTAAAAGAGGTATTAAATATAATGTATAATATAGACCTCTGCTCCTACTGTGCAGTCAATTCATCAGTTACTGACCTTTCTAGAATTCTTCTATATCTGTGAAAATTTGTGTCTATATTTTCTTTCATTAACCTGAATTCATATTAAAGAACAAAAGGAAAATAAAAACAACATATCAATTTGTTGTATAAGGTTAATATATCTATATCATCCATCTAAAATGGATAATTAATACTTTGGATAATTAATAATTTGTTAATATATCTATATCATCCATCTAAAATGGATAATTAATACTTTGGATAATTAATAATTTGTAAATATATTTATATCATAGACCATTTGAAATATAGATATATACAGATAAAAACAAAAAGATATATTTCTCATATATGTTACAGAAAGATGTAAGCTGTACCCTGAATGAGTTGAAGAATGTGACTGCATGTTAGAAATCAAAATTATTGAGAATTCAGATATATACTATTTTAAAGATCACATTGAAAATAATGTGATCAAATTATTCACAAATTAAATTTTTATGGTTATGGAATGAATATGTGTTAGGCTCTACTCAATTGGCTGTGATTTTTCAAATCAATGGCTTTTTTTTCTAGTGTATAATTTAAAGTTATTATAATAATCATACAAGAAATAAAATATTAGGAATGTAGAACTCCTAGGATTTGGAGGGGAGGTAATTTGTAGAATCATTTGTGCAAAGATAAAATATGGAGTAAGGATTAAATACATTAAAAAGTTTGAAAGGCTGAAGAAACTCAAGGCAAATTAAAGGCAAAAGAATTGTTAAGAAGTTAAAATGTTCTTAAAAGTTTTGAGCTTAAGAAACAAATATGATTACCAAGTGTCTGAAATAAGGGATATTTCATAAACTACCTCAAGAAAATATTTCACTTACATAGCATCTTCTGTCTGTTAATATTAAGTAAGTTGTATATGAAGTATTTGAATACACACACACACACACACACACACACACACACACACACATTTCATAATTTTTCTTCAAGCTGGGAAGATGTCTCCATAGGTAAAATGATTGCTGCTCAAGAATGGAGTCTTTGGATCAGATACAGGAATGCATGCTTAACAATACATGCTATCAACCCAAACTGAGGACATGGCTTAGAGACAGATCCTAGGGTCTTTCATGTCAGCAAGTCCAGATGAAACAGTAAGTATTGGATTCAGTAAGGGACTTCTCAAATAATAAGTGAGAAAACTGGCTGAGGAAGAAAGCTGACATAATCCTCTGTCTTCTATATCTTCCTGCACTGGTTCCTGTAACACACAAACACACAAACACACATACACACATACAAACACACACACACACACACACACACACACACAAACACACATAGACACATACAAACACACACACACAGAAACACACACACACAAACTCACTCACAGACACACACACATACACATACACACATTGCCATATGCTCTGTTATTTATACTCTCTGCCTCATAGTGTCAACAAAGAAACAAAATAAGATTGAATTTAATTCTAATGTACTGACATGTGAAGCAATGCCCCTTGAATCCTTTTCATATTTTAATGGAATTAAGTAATAAACATATATACTGATCAATATTTGAAAGAGAATTGCAGAAAAGTTGAAAGGAATAGAAGAAGATAAAAGAAGACAAGGAGTTACAGAAACCAGAATGTGTTTCAATATATATAAAACTAAGAACACATTCAATTAAAGTTAAAGAAATTCAAATATATATATATATATATGTATATGAATTCAAATATATATGCAATACATGTATATATAATACATCTGTATTCTATATCTATATACTATAACTTAGAATTTTAAAAGTCTTCATGAAAACAAATATAAATATTTTCCCTGTGGAATACTATGTATGAAGTATTTTTTTCCAATTTTTTCCTGCCAAAAATAAAGAGATTATTTACAATTTAAGACTATCACAAATAAATAAACAAAACAAAACAAAA
>JADRCD010104209.1:0-22723 GCA_019843815.1 Montemys delectorum | reverse complement strand
ACCTCAGCAGAAAACTCCAACTCCTCTCTCAGCCCTTTATAAAGAAAAGATTGATACATTAAAATGAGTTCCTGCTGTGACAGACTCCTGGCTCTGGGTGGTTATTCTCCAGAGGCAGGAGATCCAAGCCGACACTCACCACCCTGCTCAGCCTGGAGAGGCTGGGCTAGACCAGTTTCTCTCCCTCTCACCTGGTTCTGCCTGCAGAGAGCCTGCCAGGCAGTCCAGTGGTTGACTGAGAGCATCTACCTGTGTATTGGTGAGGCAGTGGCAGAGTCTCTCAAGAGACAGCTATATCAAGCTCCTGCCTGCAAGCCCTTGTTGACATCCACAATAGTGTCTGGGTTTGGTGACTATATATGGGATGGATGGATGGGGGGGGGGGCGGAGTCTCTGGATGGTATTTCTTTTACTCTGCTCCACAATTTGTCTCTGTATCTCCTTCCATGAGTATTTTGTAGCACCTTCTAAGAAGGACCGAAGTATCCATGCTTTGGTCTTCCTTCTTGGTGTGTGAATTGTATCTTGGATATTCCGAGTTTATGGGCTAATATCCACTTACCAGAGAGTGCATACCATGTGTGTTCTTTAGTGATTGAGTTACCTCACTCACAATGATATCTTCTAATTCCATCCATTTGCCTAAGAATCTCAAGAATTCATTGTTTTTAATAGCTGAGTAGTATTCCATTATGAAAATGTACCACATTTTCTGTACCCATTCCTCTCTTGAGGGACATCTGGGTTCTTTCCAGCTCCTGGTTATTATAAATAAGGCTGCTATGAACATAGTGGAGCATGTGTCCTTATTACTTGTTGGACCATTGTTTAGGTATATGCCCAGGTGTGGTGTAGCTGGGTCCATTAATAGTATTATGTCCAATTTCCTGAGAAATCGCCAAACTGATTTCCAGAGTGCTTGTACCAGTTTGCAATCCCACCAGTATTGGAGGAGTGTTAATCTTTCTCCAGATCCTTGTCAGCATCTGATGTCACCTGAGTTTTTGATTTTAGCCATTCTGACTGGTGTGAGGTGGAATCTCAGGGTTGTTTTGATTTGCATTTCCCTGATGACTAAGAATAATGAACATTTGTTTAGGTGCTTCTCAGCCATTCAGTATTCCTCAGCTTAGAATTCTTTGTTTAGCTCTGTACCCCATTTTTAATAGGGTTATTTGGTTCTCTGGAGTCTAACTTCTTGAGTCCTTTGCATATATTAGATATTAGCCCTCTATCAGATGTAGGGTTGGTAAAGATCTTTTCCCAATCTGTTGGTTTCCTTTCTGTCCTATTGACAATGTCCTTTGCCTTACAGAAGCTTTGTAATTTTATGAGGTCCCATTTGTCAATTCTTGATCTTAGAACAGAAGCTATTGGTGTTCTCTTCAGGAAATTTTCCTCTATGCTCATGTGCTTGAGGCTTTTCCACTTTCTTTTCTATTAGCTTCAGTGTATCTGGTTTTATGTGGAGGTCCTTGATCCATTTTGACTTGCTGAAGTTGTTTACAGCTGTAGGAGTTCTCTGGTGGAGTTTTGGGGTCACTTAAGTGTACTATCCTATCATAGTGATACAAATAGTGATAGTATGACTTGTTCCTTTAATTTACATCTCTTTGACCTTCTTTTGTTGTCTTATTGCTCTAGCTAGAATTTCAAGTACTATATTGAATAGATAAATAGAAAGAGGGCAGCCTTGTCTAGTCCCTGATTTTAGTAGGATTGCTTCAAGTATCTCTCCATTTAGTTTGATGTTGGCTACTACTGGTTTGTTGTATATTGCATTTACTATGTTTAGGTATGGGCCTTGAATTCCTAATCTTTCCAAGATTTTATAACATGAAGGGATGTTGAACTCTGTCAAATGCTTTTTCAGCATCTAATGAGATGATCACATAGTTTTTTTTTCTTTGAGTTTCTTTATGTAGTGGATTACATTGATGAATTTCCGTATATTGAACCATCCCTGTATCCCTGGGGTGAAGCCTACTTGATCATGGTGAACGATTGTTTTGATATGTTCTTTGATTCAGATGGCAAGAATTGTATTGAATATTTTTGTATAGATATTCATAAGGAAAATTGGCCTGAAGTTCCCTTTCTTTGTTGTGTCTTTGTGTGGTTTTGGTATCATCATAATTATGGCTTTGTAGAATGAATTGGGTTGTGTTCCTTCTGTTTTTATTTTGTGGAATAGTTTGAAGAGCATTGGTATTAGGTCTTCTTTGAAGGTCTGATAGAATTCTGCACTAAAGATCTGAGGCTCTTTTTAGTTGGGACACTTTTAATGGCTGCTTCTATTACTTTAGGGGTTATGAAACTGTTTTGATGGTTTATCTGATCCTGATTTAGCTTTGGTACCTGGTATCTGTCCAGAAAATTGTCCATTTCATCCAGGTTTTCCAGTAGTGTTAAGTATAGGCTTTTGTAGTAGGATCTGATGATTTTTTGAATTTCCTCAGTTTTTTTTGTTATATCTCCCTTTTCATTTCTGATTTTGTTAATTTGGATACTGTACCTGTACCCTCTGGTTAGTCTGGCTAAGAGTTTACCTACCTTGTTGATTTTCTCAAAGAACCAGCTCCTGGTTTTGTTGATTCTTTGTATATTTCTTTTTGATTCTACTTGGTTGATTTCTATCCTGAATTTGATTATTTCCTGCTGTTTAGTCCACTTGGGTGTATTTGTTTCTTTTTGTTCTAGAGCTTTTAGATGTGCTGTCAAATTGCTAGCGTATGCTCTCTCCAGTTTTTGTTTGTTTTTGTTTGTTTGTTTTGAGGCACTTAAAGCTATGCGTTTTCCTCATAGCACTGCTTTCATTGTGTCCCGTAAGTTTGTGTATGTTGTACCTTCATTTTCATTAAATTCTAAGAAGTCTTTAATTTCTTTCTTTCTTTCTTCCTTGACCAAGTTATCATTGAGTAGAGCATTGCTCAGCTTCCACGTGCATGTGGACTTTCTGCTGATTTTGTGCTATTGAAGACCAGCCTTAATCTGTAGTGATCTGATAGGAGGCATGGTTATTTCAATCTTCTTAAATCTGCTGAGGTCTGTTTTGTGACTGATTATATGGTCAGTTTTAGAGAAGGTACCATGAGGTGATGAGAAGAAAGTATATTCTTTTGATTTAGGATGAAATGTTATATAGATATCTGTAAACCCATTTGGTCTATAACTTCTGTCAGTTTCACTGTATCTCTGTTTAGTTTGTGCTTCCCTGATCTGTCCATTGATGAGAAAGGGGTGTTGGAGTCCTTCACTATTATTGTGTGAGGTACAATGTGTGCTTTTAGTTTTAGTAAAGTTTCTTTTGTGAATGTAGGTGCCCTTGCATAGATGTTCAGAATTGAGAGTTCTTCTTGATAAATTTTTCCTTTGATGAATATGAGGTGTCCTTCTTTATTTTTTTTGATGACTTTTGGTTTAAAGTCAATTTTATTCGATATTAGAATGGCTACTCCAGCTTGTTTCTTGGGACCATTTGCTTGGAAATTTTTTTTCTAGCCCTTTACTTTAAGGTAGTGTTTGTCTTTGACAATGAGGTTCATTTCCTGTATGCAGCAAAATGCTGGGTCCTTTTTCCATATCCAGTCTATATCATTTTATTGGGGAAATGAGTTCTTTGATGTTAAGAGAGATTAAGGAATAGTGATTGTTGCTTCTTGTTAATTTTGATGTTATTTTTATGTTTGTGTGGCTATCTTCTTTTGGGTTTGTTGAAAGAAGAGTACTTTCTTGCTTTTCTGGGGTGTAATTTCCCTCCTTTTGTTGACATTTTCCATCTATTATCCTTTGTAGGGCTAGATTTGTGGAAAGATATTGTGCAAATTTGTTTTTGTTATGGAATATCTTGTTTTCTTCATCTATAGTAACTGAGAGTTTTGCTGGGTATAGTAGCCTGGGCTGGCATTTGTGTTCTCTTAGGGTCTGTATGACATCTGCGCAGGATCTTCTAGCTTTCATAGTGTCTAGTGAGAAGTCTGGTGTAATTTTGATAGGTTTACCTTTATATGTTACTTAACCTATTTCTCTTACTGCTTTTAATATTCTTTCTTTATTTAGTGCATTTGATGTTTTGATAATTATGTGACAGGAGGAATTTCTTCTCTGGTCCAATCTATTTGGAGTTCTGTAGGCTTCTTGTATGTTAAAGGGCATCTCTTTCTTTAGGTTAGGGAAGTTTTCTTCTATAATTTTGTTGATGATATTTACTGGTTCTTTAAGTTGGGAATCTTCACTCTCTTCTATATCTATTATCCTTAGGTTTGGTCTTCTCATTGCATCCAGGGTTTTCTAGATGATTTGGTTTAGGAGCTTTTTGCATTTTGCATTTTCTTTAACTGTTGTATCAATGTTTTCTATGGTATCTCCTGCATCTGAGATTCACTCTTCTATTTCTTGTCTTCTGTTGGTGATGCTTGATCTATTACCTCTGATCTCTTTTCTAGGTTTTCTGTCTCCAAGGTTGTCTCCCTTTGTGCTTTCTTTACTGTTTCTATTTCTATTTTTAGATCCTGGATTGTTTTGTTCAGTTCCCTCACCTGTTTGGTTGTGTTTTCCTGTAATTCTTTAAGGAATTTTTGTGGTTCCTCTTTAGGGGCTTCTACTTGTTTATCTGTGTTCTCTTGTATTCTTTTAGGGAGTTATTTATGTCCTTCTCAAGTTCCTCTATCATTATCATGAGATGTGATTTTTAAATTAGAGTCTTGCTTTCTGGTATGTTGGGGTAACCACTGCTCACTGTGGTGGAAGAACTGGGTTCTGATGATGTCAGCTACTCTTGGTTTCTATTGTTATGTTCTTATCCTTGCCTTTTGCCATCTGGTTATCTCTAATGTTAGTTGGTCTTGCTGTCTCTGATTGTGGATTGTTTGTCCTGCAATCCTGTGTGTCAGCAATCCTGAGAGACCAGTTCTCTGGGAAGAAATTAGGTATAGAGAGCTGTGGTACAGGGTCAGCTCTGGGTGCAGACAGAAACCAGAAGGATCCTGTCCCTAGCTGATCCTTGGTTCCTGGGTCCTGATGTCAATGGGAGAGTCCCTCTCGGGCCAAGAATTTGAAGAAAAGTGATGATCTTACCTGTGCTCACAGGTGTGTATCCACTCCTGGAAGGCTAGCTCTTACCTGTTGCTATTTGGGTAGGGCATTCTGTGGCAGAGGACTGGCTCCAGGGACAGATGGAAACCACAAGCCTCCTGTCCCAGGCAGCTCCTTGGCTTCTGTGTCCTTAGGGTTCTGGGTGGGTTTCTCTGTGCAGCATTGGTGGTCCCACCTGTGCTCACAGGCTTGTCTGCACTCCTAGGGAGCTAGCTCTCTCCTGGTGCTATTTGAGTATGGAGCCCTGTGGCAGAGGATCATCTCTATGCACAGTGGAGATAAACTTTCTTAGAGAAAACTCTACATGTTTAATGCACATGTTCTCACATTAAAACAGAAAGGAAATTTCTCATTTGATAACTTAAAGATTTGACAAAAGTAAACGAGAGTCTATTGTCAACTTAACTTCCAGTAAGTCTTTACTAAAATCTAATGAGAATTTCCGGCTTGCAAGTGAATGTGTATGTATAATTAAAACTATGTTTATCCCAGCATTTAATGTCCATCCATGATGATAATCTTAGACACTGTGTTCTGGAAGTCATGCGACAGCTTTTCCCTTGCAGTTATGACTAATAAAGTCAAACAGAAGCAATGGTTTAGTTCTCAGAATTTACAACAATGGGTAACAATGTAAAACCCTTTAATCATCTTATACCTGTTGAACTTGAATATTTAACTAAGATGTAAATTAAATGTATTAATGTTCAGAAATGTATAGTATGTATAGAATTTAAATAAGATGTAACTTACATGCATTAATGTTTAGAAGTGTATAGCATGTATAGTGTTTAAGTAATATGTAAATTGCATACATTAATGTGTGGAAGTATATGGAATGTATAGTATTCAAGTAAGATGTAAATCGTATGCATTATTAAAAATGTATAATATTTAAATAGAATGTAAATTACATGCATTAATGTTTAGAAGTGTAGAGCATATACAGTGTTTAAATAAGACATAAATTATATACTCCAGTCTTGTATGTATGTAATGCATATGTGTGTAGAATAAAACACTACAATTTGTGTAAAATACACATGTACATGTGTGTACATATGTGTGTATATGTACATAGATATTTTTTATATACAGATATCTCTATATATTCATAATGACTCACATAGGATCAAGTTTTTATGAAAATCTACTCTAGTACTTATTACTTTTCTTAGTTCATATTCATCCTTTCTCTTTTATAGATTCTTCCTACCATGATATTACTCATTAGAAAAAAACTCTTGAATGTCTTTTTAAAAGTATCTTTTATTCACCAAATGTAATTTTTGTCTCCAAAACTTACTGATGAATAAGCTCACCCTTTTTAGTTCTTTTTGAACTCTGGCTGGCCCAAACTCCTCTTCAAGCTGACTGATTCAAACTGGCTTCCCTCAGCTTTTCAGTGAATTGTTCTGCTTGTCCTCACACTAACTCAGACAATCCATTCTAATCTCTGGTTCCTTCTCATTGTCTTTTACATTCTGTCTTCACCTGCAACCTGTCTCTGTTAAACTGGAGCCTCCTCTTCCCCTCCTACCTCTCCTCTTCCCATCCTACCTCTCCTCTTCCCGTCCTACCCCTTTCTCTCTGCTATGCTCCCTGACGTTTCCTCTATTTCTCCCTCTTTTTGTGATACCTGAGCATATCCTATCTCTGACCTGTTTTTCAAATCTTTCTCTGATTTTTCTCTTTGTCTATTTCTTAGTTAGATATCACCTTCATATGTAGCTACATCCTTCTACAAACTAAGTTTACCAGAATTGTTTGGGATGAAAGGTGTGTGCTAAGGGTGTGTCTGCATTCTGGCCAGTGAGATTAATGATGTGTGGTGTGTTTGCTTTCCAGCCAGATAACCTAGAAGGTTTTTGGATGTGATTCCTTGCCAGAGCTTCCATGTTGCTTGATTAAAATTCCTCTACATATTTAGGCTGGTTTGTCCTTCCTTCAGTCTCTGCTCCATAGTTAATCTCTACAACTCAGCCCTGTGAAGGTTCTGTGCCCCAGTGTAGGGGAATGCCAGGGCCAATAACTGGGAGAGGGTGGAGTGGCAGGCATGGGGAGGAGGAGGCAACAGGGGCTTGTTCTTGTTGTTTTTGTTTGTTTGTTTGTTTTTTGGAGGGGAAACTGGGAAAGGAGAAATTTACATGTAAATAAAGAAAATACCTAATAAAAAATAAAATAAAATAAAAAAATAAAAAATAAAAACAAAGCAAAACAAAACAAAATTCCTCTACATATGTTATATTATTAAAACTTTCTAAATTTTCCTGATTCTCATGTTTACAGAGCGAACCCATATTTTCCCTACTAAGTGCATCTCAATTTCATTGTCAGCATCATGAAGTGGAACTGTCTGTCATCCCCATTTCTGCTTTATATGCCTTTATATTTATATCACCTTTATATTGATATTCTCTTTGCTTAGGAGATAAATTTATTCTTACAAGTATATTTCTGATTAGGGACACAAATTTCAAAAACATATTTTAAATACTTTTGTAAAATAGTTTTGAAACGTAATCTAACATATTATCTTAGCTAGTTTTCTATTTCTATAATGAAGCATATAGAATAAGGTGACTTTAAAGAAGATTCTAGAAGAATAACTGCTCATGATGACAAAATTAAGGTACTATGTAGCAGGTGTTGGGGGAGGTAGCAGAAATCCTACATCTCCAACCATAAACAGGACTTAGAATGAAATAACTAGGAATGGTTTGAGTCTGTTGAAACTTCAAACCCACTGTGATATACTTGTAATAATATCACACTTCCTACTGACTAATCCTCCTGAAGCAGACCTATTTACTAAGTATCAAATAGTCAAATATCTGATAGTTATGGGTGGTATCTCTTGTTCAGACCACCACATTTGATTTCTTGGCCTCCATAATCTCATGGTATTTTGTGATGCAAAATACATTTAATGCGACTCCAAAAGTCCCACGGGCTTTCAATCACAAAACTACTTTTGAAAGTTGAAAGTTGAAAGTATCTTTTTTAATATATGTTTTTTCTTTTTGAAATTAAAATGCAATTACATTGCTTTGTCTTTCCCTTTCCTCCCTCCACTCTATGTCATGCACACACCTTGTGCTGTCTATTTCCTTAATTATATATTCAAATAAAAGTCTCCTATAGATCAATGCAACCTGATCAATTCATATAATGTTATTTTATGTATATGATGCTAGGACTGACCATTTTATATTAGATGACCATTTGGGGGGAAGTGTTTCTCCTATTCTCTAAGGATGATATACTGAAAGAGTCTATGATTTGCCAAAGAATAGTATGTAAGTGCAAAGAATGTTTTGATCTGCAGAAGTCCAACAGGCTGGGGTCTTCCATTACCATGATAAAGAAACAACCAAGTATGCTCAAAGGCCTGATTTAAAGCATATTAGAGGGTTCCGGGTAGGTGACATTTATCTCTTTATCTTAATTCATCTCTATGGACATTCCATTATCCTGGCATGGGGGCTGGAAACTGTTGCTGGGGAGGTAATGGGAATTGCTGAAGAAGTCTGGAAAATGCTGCTGACTCATTGCTCTTGCCTCAGGCCAGGTGGCGGGGCAGCTTCTGAAGGCAGGGCTTGTCTGGACTTAACCCAGTTCATGGAAACAGAGATTTAAGCCTCTAAGCATGGACATAGATATTTAGGCCTTTCTTGAATTACCAATTTGAACCCTCGTTGTGGAGTCACCTTTGCCTTCCCTCTTCAGTTTTGGGGCATCTCAAATCCTTGAGATGTTTCTATGGGCTGGCACTGTTGTTTGAGAATAAATCCTTTCCTTAAAAAACCTAACTAATGCATTGATTATGCAAGGACCACAGGTCAAAGCTAACATCAGTAGGATCTGTCTTGTAGTCTCTTTCTGACTAATGCCATGGATCCTTTGACCACCCCTAGTGGTCAACATAGAAACAACATTCCTCACCTATGGCTGCAAGAAGTCCTCCCTGCCTCTTCTGTCCTGTAAGACTTCCAGGGATGATAGCGAATTCTGCAGAATTTCTCACTTTGTTGAGATGTATCTCTTAATACAAACAGACGGCAGTTTTGCTATGGAAAATAGACCGCATTACCTTTTGAGTTACTTTTAAGATCTTAGCAGTTTTCCTGTATAAAAGGTGTCTTATGGATGCCAAGATAGGGTTTCTGCCATAGTCAAACCTGCCAGGGACACATAGCTCTCACTGATCGATACTCTGCTGTGCTGTTGCTGAACCTGCAAGCTCTGGTTTGCATTTTGTGGGTTGTAATGTCAGTTTTGCTGTTCAGACCATGGGCATCTTTGTAAATTAGTAATCTCCAAACAGGGCATGGCAGTGGCGTCTCTCTGAAGATGGTGGCTATACAAGGCACTGCTGCTATCTAGATTGAGTTTTACCGAAGATCGTATCAAAGTCACAGACTCATCTGCAATATGAGGATTGCAGTTAGAAATGAGAATATACTCAAGTTATCTTTCCAGATAAAAACACAGGAAAATTGTCCGTTACTGGAATCCATTTATAATGTAAAATTCATGAGTTTGTATTTTATAGACAAGAATATAAACCACAAACTATTGATCCCCAACTGCTTTTAAAACATTTTTCTTATTATAAATTGTGCATTTTTATTGAAAAAATTGTAAATATTAGAAGAACTAGCAAAAGAATCATAGCCATAAAAAATCTCTGTTGAAATTTAGGTAAAAATATTTTACAGATCTTTTAACCATTACAATAAAATAATTTTAAAAAATAATTAAATATAGTACTGGCTACATATTATTATAATAACAATTAGATCTGCCTTATACTCATTCAACTCAGATGGTCTTTATGTATAAATCCATTTTCCCTTCCAGCAATCCATTTAGCTTAATACTATTAGCACTGTTTTATAAATAAACAAAGCTCAGAGAAATTCCCTTGCCCAAGAACTCCAATGCATTTTGTTACAGATTTGCTATTATTCTAAGGTCTGACTGATGGTAAAGGTCTTTCTGTACAGTCACAAGCATTTCACTGAACTGGAACTCTAGAGATGGACTGGAAGGTATACCACACAGAAGAGTCAAGTTTTACAAGGATGGCTAGAGACAATTTAGATTATTATTAGGACTTTTAATATTCTTTAACTCATGCTTACATTAGTAATAAATAAGAATGTGTTTTACTCAATTGGCCATCCCACAAGCTATATATTTCATGACAAAATTGCTAAGCCTCCCAAGGAAAAAGTAATTTTGCTGTTGATATATTGATTTCTTATTTGGGCTCATAATCATTTAAAGTAATTTAATATTTTCTGTTGTACAACGATTAGCAATATATTAGGACAAAGCAACCTCATCTAGTCTCATATTTATCAATATCTAGTAGCATATACAAGTTTACATGTTGCTGAGTTGTTCACATCAGGTGATTTTTTTATTATTATTTTATTCTAGCTGGAAGCAAAATGCTTTCCAATCTTTTAAATCTGTTGTTTTGCATCTGATGATTTAAATTCTCTCTGCACTACAAAATGTCATCAGAGAATCCTTTATAATGGTTTTAATATCTCCCTAATAATGCTACAGGGGGTCTTTGGTCATTTTGAGTACACAGGAGGTTAGCAGAGTGGCTAATATGATTGTTTTGAAAATAAGCAATGACTAAAGGAGATATTGTGAGGAAGAGAATAATGCAGGTGGTGCTGATTGACAGGCAGCTTCTTAAGTTATTAGAAAAGCGTTGTCGTGTTTGGGGAAGGGAATTTCATAACCCAGAGCACTGTGTTGATGTTTCTAAATTTTTTTCCTTATTTCTTGTGAAACCTTATGAATCCAGCAAACTGCTTCCTTGACTACCATTTTTATACATATTTGATTACTTTATATTGTAATTTACAACTCAAATGTGCACAATTCAACCACAGGAGCTCAGTTAGAATTTAGTGGGTTTATAGCTTTGTTTGGCCCTCGGCACAAGTAATAAGATCCCAGCTTTAAGTACCACTGGGGTTTATGGAATGAAGGCATCTGCATTATTATATTAAAATGTTCCTCCGTGTAATAAATATAACTGACAGTAGTGCATGACTTTCTTGATGAAAAATATGTTGATAGCAATGCAGTCTTAAATACTGAAGAAACTGCCGATTAAATTTTTATGTGCCTCGTTACCAGCTAAATGCTGAGCAGATGTCCGTATTAACAGTTTATTACTGAGTATCCCTAATAAACATTTTATTTAAAATTATTTTTCAAAACCATGAAAATAGCGTATTAACCTCCCATTTCCTTTAATAATGCCCTGAGTTTATTATTCTAATATGCTCTGTGGTATAGTACACATGTTTCTCTGATTGCAACTGTCAGTGAGTTTCTATAAAAGTCTCCCAGGGCATCTGAGCCCTCTGAGCTGTTTCATGAAGAAAGAGCTGTTCACTGGCATTGGATGCTCAGTTCTGCACTGGTATTGAATGCCCAACTGTGCACTGGCATTGAATGCCTAGCTGTGTACCTACACTGGGTCCCCAGCTATACACTGGCATTGGGCTGTTATTGAATATGTGCACTGGTATTCAATGCTCAGCTCTTCACTGGTGTGACATGCCAGGTTTGCACAGATGTTGGATGGTCAGCTGTGTGCTGGTGTTGGATACACAGACGTGCACTGGCATTGGACTGGCATTGAATGCTTAGCTGTGTGATGGTGTTGGATGCCAGCTGTGCCCTGGTGTTCTAGCTGCTAACCTAAGTCTAAAACCACTCTTATGCACACTCCATCATATAAAATGGCTTAAGGTAATGTAATTTGTCTAAAAATCTTGGTTTCTCAGAAATCTGAGTCAGGAGGATCAAGATATGTCTAGATAAACTTAGTGAGGCCATGTCTTAGAATAAAACTTATAAAGAGTGGCTAGATTGTCAATTGATCATTGAATGCCTGCCTAGAAACCCTTGAACAAAACTGGGGTATTGAAAAAGATAATAATGACAATAGTGTTTTCTTTGCTTGGCTAATGTTTAGGCAGTCATGTTGGTAAGATTTTATGAGAATAACGTCTGATGTTCCTGGGAGACATAATCTCAAAGTAAACTCCATGTTCCTCTAGCTTTTACAATATTTCAACTCTTTCTTCCACAATGGTCCATTAGCAGAAGGTCAGAATATTTTGTAGGTATATTCACTGGAGACTGAAATCCACAACTCAGAATTTTGATTAGTTGTATTTTTCTTTAATTGTCTCACTCTATTGCAAAGAGAGATCTCATTGAAGAGAGGTGAAGAAAATAGTTGTGTGTGATGTAAGGACAAATATTTAGTATGTAGTCAGAAAATGCACTATTTTAGGAAAGTGGTGGTTATAGGTTCTTCTGCGATAGTGAAAGCCCATGAGGCCTCAGCCCTACAAAAAGAACTGCAGACAAACTAGGAATCCTGGGAGTGGGAGAAATAGTCTTCCCCAGGGATGAGCAGACCAACTGGTTATCCAGTGCCAAATGGTCAGATTAGGAAACATACATACAAGTAACATTATGCTGGCTAGAAGAGGCATTTTGGAATATATGTATAAATATATATTTATATATCTGTACATATATATGATACATAAATACATGCAACAACAAAAAAGAAGCAAAAAAAGAAAAAAGAAGCCATGACTTTGAAAGAGAGCGAGGAGTGTTTCAAGGAAGGAAAGAAAATGGGAGAAATGATGTAATTATATTATCTCTGTACATAGTGGATTTATATATAATCTTGTTGCCATATACAACTTTATGAATTATGGCAGACAAAAATACAATTACATTCTACTAAATAATAATTAGTTAATAAAAGTTTGATTTCTAATACAGAAGTGTAATTTTTGCAATGTTCACAGAGACATGTAAATAAAATTTCCCTTCACATCATTTTACCATGGACTATATATTACACTAGGAAGAAAGGAATTTGTTGCCATCCACAGCTATTCCACAAGCTGGAATTATTGTGCAGAATGCAGTTTTTAGTTTTGAAGGACATAGTTTTAAAGCCAACAGCACTAATCCCATTTATATGTCTGTCTGTGACTGAGAGTTGCAGCATATTCCTTAAGGCAACTACAGTTTTCTCTCTGTGCATGTTTACATTTCTGACAGCACCGATGCAAAGATTGTGGAGAATGATAATCAGCTGTCAAACACTGAAGGGGTAAGAAATACATGAATTAGTATGCATTTTATATTTTGAAGTTATTTTTTCATCTTTTAAGCCTTTGACTCCTGTAAAATGAGCTGACATTTATTCATATTTTTAAAATATTTTTATTAGATATTTTTTTATTTACATTTCAAATGACATCTCTTTCCCGGTTTCCCCTCTCCCTGCTCACCATCCCACCCTCTTCTGCTTCCTGGCCCTGGCATTTCCCTACACTGGGGCACAGAACCTTCACAGGACCAACGGCCTCTCCTCCCATTGATGACCGACTAGGCCATCCTCTGCTACATATGCTGCTGGAGTCATGAGTCCCACCATGTGTACTCTTTGGTTGGTGGTTTATTCCCTGGGCTGTGTGAGGGTACTATTCATTCAGATATTAAAGACCAAATAAATCTCTTTGCTACTCTCTAAGACATATTGCACGCACATGAGAGAGAGATATAGCACTCCTTTGAACATTTGCCTGAATTCACCTGTCTGATCCCATTGGTCCTGTTCCTTTGTTGCCTTTAGGATAAGATTTCTAAAATTCTCTATGTGCTAAGTTAAAATGGAACAATTAATTGCTTAACCTGGGCAGAGCAATTTTGGCAAATTCATACTTATGTTGAATGTATAGGTATTCAATATTTGTGTATTAATCAAGTGGATGGTGTTCATAGAAGGATCTAGCACAACTATGAAAAGCAGAGACTTTCTTTACCATCTGTGGATTTGCATAATTATGTATATTACCTTCTGTCAGTGACTTCAGAAGAAAGTTCTTCAGTGCACAATGCATTGGCTCTGGAAGTTATCTTTTTGCTAATATGGAAACAATTCTATATTCCCCAGAAAGTCAGTATTCTATACATTTCACTTTACTATAAGATACTACCAATGGCTATCATCTTCAATTTTGTCTTAGTAAAGATTTTCCGTTTGTGTGCATATGTGCTCATGAGTGTGCAGGTGGACACACATACATATGCATATATGAATATCCGTCTGTATATATGCTACCTTGGGTTTAGAACACTATTGTTTTAATAAGCTAGGACTTATCTGGTAGGCTAGGCTGACTGATCAAGGAACCACTGGTCCTCGTGTCTCCACTACTCCAGCTCTGGAATTAGAAGAGGGCATCATTATGCCTAGCTTCAGACCTGGCTGATGGTCAAATTCAAGTAATTGATTTCTAAAGCTATCAACTGAACTATTTGTACCATCACCATTTTTTCAATACTTTAAACAAGTTTTCAGTATCAATGATCATCAATATAATTAAGAATTATATTAGGTAAACAAACATGTATAATCCTTATGTTTAGCCTAAAACTGATGAAGGTACCATCAATTAACCATGGAAATGCTAATTTATATTTCAGAATTTTTATATCTTTTGTTTGAAAGTGACATCTTATATTAAATATGAAAATTTTGAAGAAGTAAAGGCAAGTCCCAATCAGATTACAAGGTTTAATTTATAATAAGAAATAAGTCCTCTTAAGTGTCACTCTCTTGTTTCAAAACAGTGTATAATTAATGTCTTATGATTACTTTAAATGATTAAAGTGAAGCAAAACCAGTTATATATTTTCTTTAAAAAGGAATACAATTTATCAAGGTATATCATTATTCACTAATTAGCTGATACCAAAACTCACCAAGTTATAAATCTGACCCCCTTGAGGAACACTTGCTTAGGGTACAGGGGAAACTTCAACTCAATCCAAGACACTGAAAATAAAAAAACAAACAAACAAACACCTTTATGAGTAAAGAATTTTCCTAATATTGCATAACAAAAAAGTTATAAACATGCATTGAAGCAGACTGAAAATCTTTGTTTGGGTTTTATTTAACTTTTCACAAAAATAACCTTCTAAACCTTTGTGTATGTGTTTGTCTGTGTTTTTGCATGTATGTTTCACTTTGTTTTACAGTAATCAGAGATGGGAAAACCAAAGGTTAGGATTATACCACTCTGTGGCAGAAAGTATGGTCCCTGTTTGAATATCTCCTTGTAGCATCAACTCGACTAGCCACATCAGCCAGATGACTTCCTCAGACCCACATCAGTGTGTGGTTAGTCTTGCTTCTACCTACCATGTCACAAGGCCTTTTTGCCAATCATGGCCCCATGAATATGCCTGTGATCTTATTTCCTGTTACACAGTGAAGACTTTGGTGTCTTCTTGACACTGTATCATACAAGCAATATTTCCTGACATTGTGATTTTCTTTGAGTACCAAACAAACCTCCCATAGAATGCCTGAATATGACAAAGAAAGTTTCAAGGCACAATGTCATTTTTCATTAAATATCCTCACAGTGCAGGCACTAGTGGGTTCACAATATTTACTTTAGGATGAGGTTATGGAAAACAGAGTCTAAAACAATTTGCTCAAACCCATCAGTCTGAGGAATGGCTCCAACTTTATGAGCAAATTAAATGCTGTACCCTAAAAACCATCTAGAATTTCCTGTCATTAAGATAGGGCATTAGCATTCTGTAAACTTGCTACAATTACTTGTGAGATAAATGGCCATAGCAGACATGTTCTGAAGCATTCTCTCAGGATATATAATGTTGCATCTATTGGCTAGGCTATGGGACTCTGGTATAACATTAACTTAGACATTGTAATGAGTGAGCTTACATATAATTGTCATTAATGCTTACAGTTATTTTTTTAAAATGGCTGTATGCATGTGTGAGTATAGGCATGTAGAAATCAAAGGGAGACTTTTATAAGCGTATTCTCACTTTCCATCATGTTGAGGCAATCTTTCTTACTTCTGATATATATATGCATATTCCAGCTGGCCTGCAATCGTATTTAAATGTTGAGCCTACTTTGAAGGCCCTACTCAAGTGGTTTTGAGTTTAAAAGAAAAAAGATAATTTCTGTAATACTGGTAAACTTTATTCTTTCTGTGGAAAGCCTTGATAACAAAAAGACTTTTCTTTATTAGCAAGTAGTTTAGCATGTATAGCAGTAAAGGTAACTGCTCGAGTTTCAGACTGCTAACTGCTTCACAAAGTTTGGAAACTACACTGTGTGAAAGGTCAGACTCCACACTCTGTGAAATATGGCCCTACTTGTGTCCATGTCCCCTGTTCTCTTAGTGAATATACTCGGGTTGAAAAATATCTAGGTTCCTTTACCTCAGATCCAACTACCTTCATCAAACAATCACAATATCTAACCCAGTCCTATGATTTCACCTTTCCTGACCCCTGGATGATCCTTTCTGATAACCTCAAGAGAAATGCAAACACAGCTAGGAGAAAGCAAAGTGAACTTGCAGACCAGATACATCATGCAGAGTAAACACATCCCAACAGAACTGAAGTAGTCCCCCACATTGATCCTAACTGGAAATATAATAGCAGATATAATTGTCGGGCCAGAGACCATTTCATTACTTGTCTCTTCTCTGGCCTGAGGGGAGAGGCCCTTAAACCAATTAGCTTTCAAAAAATTCTAGAAGTAGTTCAAAACAAATCTCATAACTCCTTTTAATCCCTCCAATGCCTTACACAGGCCCTGCTCAAACACACAACTGGATCCAGTTTTTTAGTGGCAATAGTCCCCAATTCAGAATATATGTCCAATCTGAATTCTACCGGCTCTTCTAAAAAGCTCATCCCCCCTAAGGCTGCATTGCTGTCTATAATGATGGGCACAAATCTGGCTACTGCGTTAACTGGAATAGCCATGGCCAGAAGTGCTTTGGGACATTCAGTCCTCACAGCTCATGATTTTGTGACCAAATTACAGCTCTCTATAGATTCCATGGTTCAATCTCTGGCCTCCGTCCAACAACAGCTTACTTCTCTGGCCTGGGGCCCTCTCCAAAACTGTCAGGCCTTAGATCTCTTAACAGCAGAGAAAAGCAGAGCTTGTCTGTTTGTCAGAGAATGTAACTACTACATCAATTAATCCGGGTGGTAGAGGAAAATGTCTATAAGCTAACCTGCTTTTCTGAGGACCAACTAAAATAAAGGTCCTCATTATTTCCAGCACTGTAAATTGGTTCCAGCTTCCCCTAATGAATTGGACCTGGCCTTTCTGGGCCTCCCTTTATCATCATTCCTATTCCATGACTTTTCCCTCTCTATTCCTCAACTGCCATTTTTCTTTCTTAACCAAACAAATTTGACAAATCAATAACCAAACTTTTAATCAGCTGATCCTCACACATTAGCAGCATCTTGTCACCAAAGATGGTGCTGTTTCATCCACCAGCCCATAAGCATCACATCTGGGTCTGGGAAACAGTACCTTGATGGCCTCCAGGAGGATTACAGGCTTCTGAAAATGCCCTTTCATGAGCCATTCGCCTTGTATGAGGCAATCACCAATCTATGGCTTCAGGAACCATCCAGCTCCTCCACCCACTGCAAATTGAATTTGTATTTTCCTTCTGAGCCTTCTATTCTTCCTACATCCTGTGCAGGACCCACTTTCAGTTCTGATAGATTAAAGACTCCCTTTTCCTTGACCTTCACCCCTAATTAGCAGAAAGCTACCAGAAAGAATGGCTTATCGTGCTTATCTAATACCTAAAGACCCAACAATGAAACAAAAAGGCAGGAGTGAGGGGCTCTAGCAGGCCTGACCATGGCAAATATGGCCCTAACAGGTTTTGCCTTTTATCCTTCTTCCTCTTGTTAAACTGTTAGATCACATTCTTAAAGCTCACCACCAAGGTCTATTTCCTTATTTAGCCACTGACTTATTTCTGAAACTAATCACAAAGGTCCACCTACCAAAAAATCAAGGTCCAGCAATCAAAATTTGTAATTTGACTAACCTGATTAAAATACTCTATCAGAACTTGCCGCCACGTCCTAGCTTTCTAACACAGACCTCCCCTTTCCCTCTTGGTATTAACACTTGCAAGACTGTTGTCTGCTGTTTCTACCTGATTCAGATTCAGTCACCTTGTCTCTTTGCCTTGGAAATTAGTGTCTGGGTGTGGTCTGTGCCAAATTGAAACCCAGAGGGGAGCTCTCTGCAGAAACTTTACATAGTGCATCAGATACCAGTCTGAAATGCTTGTCTTTTTTTTTTTTCCCTTAGTGTACAAAAAGTAGCCTTTTGTATGTTACTAATTGAATATTTTCCTAGAAGATAAAATGTGAAGACCATGGCATCTGGCCAAGGAAATATCTATTGGGGTGTAGAGACAGTAATAACTTTGCAAACATTCTCTAATTTTCAGGGGCTATCTGGCAAGTGGTTATCCTGCTTTGACATCAGTTCTGAAACCCCTTTCAGCACTATAGCACAGAGCTGGATGTAATCTTAGCATTCACGAGTACAGCAAGCTTGGGGCACACGTGGCCTACATCTTTAGTGTGTGTTCAAACTCTGCTGTAGAGTATGACCCTGTCTCAGAGTTTAAAAGTGAGTTGTGAATGTGGTTCCTTGATAGAGTGCTTGTCTATGATGCATGAAGACCTTCATTTTATTCTTAGTACCATAAAATCTCTGTATGGTGCCACAGTCCATAATCTCTGCGATTGTGAGATAAAGATAGGAAAGTCAGAAGTTCAAGACCATTCTCAGCTACAAAGTGAGTTTCAGGTCTTCCTTTGCTACATAAGACAATGTTTCAACAAATAAACTAATGACTGAACCAACCTCAAAGCACACTTCTCTGCCCTAAAGATTGTAGACTTGTTAAAGCCACTTCCTTAAAATATCATTGCCCATCTTTGTCTCTGATGTTGGTTCCTTAGTTCCTTCTGGAGTTACCTCCTGCACTGTCTCCTCTTGGAAATTTAGTGCAATGGTATCAGTGAAATTGTTGTGAGGTCCTTGCTATATTACGCTGTTCAAACTTCATTACATTTTAGCCAGGCGGTGGTGGCACACGCCTTTAATCCCAGCACTTGGGAGGCAGAGGCAGACTGATTTCTGAGCTCGAGGCTAACTTGGTCTACAGAGTGTGTTCCAGGACAGCTAGGGCTACACAGAGAAACCCTGTCTCGAAAAACCAAAAAAAAAAAAATAAATAAATAAAAAATAAACCAAAAAAAAATAAACCTTCATTACATTTTTAAGGGTCTTTTTCAAGGCAAATTCAGGGGTATGGGGAGTTAAAGGTCTTTATATAAGAATGAAGCCTACAACACATATTTTGTAGTTAGATAGTAAGGCACACAATTGTTTAGTAACTTGTCCAAAACCCAGCTTCTTATCAAAATACAAATTATTGTCCTCTCCATACCTAATGAATAAAAATGAATGTCTGCATCTTCTCTTTTCTATTTCATGTCTCTGATTCCTGAAGCACTTATGGGTCAAAAGTAACAGTTTCATACTAAACTATAAGAAAACTGGTTTATGAACTGACAAAACACAAGGGTATTAATTATATGTTACAAAGAAAATCGATGCCAGACCTCTACTAAATATATCGTAATTACCCATCAAATAGAAAAGTATTCCATGCGGATGACTAACTTCCCATCCCCAAGGATTCCAAGTTCTGTTTTCTTCTTTTACTAATTACAGATTTGGTTCATTTTTTGGTCAGCTTTCAGAAGCAGGCGATCAACATGGTTTAATAAGTCAAGACTAACTTTTCAATTTTATTTTATAACAAAGCAAAATGCTACACTTCAGGGGAGCCATTTAAAGCTGCCTGGAAATGAAGGAGTGTGAATAGTTGACCACTTGATGAAGGGTTCAGAAGAAACAGGATTTAGTTTCCACCCTAAATTGTGCTGCTTAGGGTCAAATCCAGGTGGTTTTGCTTTTGTTTTGTTTCTATTTACTTTCCTGTGAAAGACCTCTAGCTCACTTTGTTTGAGAGTGAGCAGCAGGTTGTAGGAGGGCACTGGTACTTATTTGGTGCTCAGCAAGTATTACAAGTGTGAGATTAGCAGGTTTCTCAAAACGAATTATTAATCTTAAAAGTGTATTTGAAAAATGCTTTAAAAGTTTCTTTCAAAAATTAAATCTAAACCTGATTAAAAAAAAAAAAACTTTTGGATTGTGTGAGCATGTATATCATAATTAAATTGCTTTATGAACCATCGCAGATCTTAATTTAATAAAGATTTAGGAAAATCACTGCATATCAAATTATGTTAATGAGCACAGAATAAATGTTTTAGGTTTTTAAAACAACTAAAATCCTTTTATGTGATCAAACATTTCTTTTGTGGAATGAACACTAAAGTTGCTAATACTATTTATGAGATGTATTTAAAATGAAAACCTGTTTTAGATTAATTTCTTTAATTAAAAGATGTTAGAACAACACCAAAAAAAAAAAATCCAAAATAATTAAACACCACTGTATCTCTAGAACAACGAGAGCCCAGTATTTTGACAATACCAAATTATACCAAGAAAGAACGGAGGGAGTAATAACATCTGGTAGGACACAAAATGACATGGGGCATGAGATGACAGGTTAGCTCATTAAAATGCATCAGATTTGCAGAGATGAATATAGGAGGATCTCTAAGGATCGATGGATAACCTGCTTTGAATAATTAGTGAGCTCCAGGCCAATGGGAGAACCTGTCCTAAACGAGGTGGGAGCATTTCTGAGAATGATGCCTGAGAATATCCTGTGACATCCAACACGTATGCACCAGAAGACAAATACGTATACCTGTGTTCACTTGAACCTGTACACAAGCATACCCACCAAACTTCACACACATAAAATTGTATGTATCATATTACACATCAAAGGTAGTATAATATATAGCCGTATAATCCTGTCCATGAGTAATTATTCCTAATAACCAAGCTGCCATAACAACCAAGACATTGTTCAATAAGTGAATTGATATGCAAACCAAAGTGAAACTTAAAAAGAGCAATTATTCTTCAGTTGTCTTCCAGTCAAGAGGAGCCATGTTAGAAGTCTGACTGACGGCACACTGTGAACCTAACTGTTGGCGGCTACAGGCTGTAGGATTCAACTCTATGACATTCTGCATGGAGGAAACGCTTCACATGAAACCATCCCTGTGTTTTCAACATTACAGGGAAGAAAGGCAAGGTAGAATGCAAAAGGGTTAAGACGTGGTGGAATGCTCTCTAGGGAACTATCGTGATGGGTGTATGTATATCTCTATGCCTTTTCCCAGCTTCATACATCAAACACCAAGAGTGGACTCATTTGAGCGATATCAAGATGCCAATGGAAATTTATCAATTTAACAAATGCAACGCTCTGGTGAGGAGTGTTAGTGATGAACTGGATGAGATTACATAGATGGGGATCTCTTTATCTTAGTGAGTGACAGTATAAGAGAACAATTGGTGTACTGCTGACATTATAGCTACTTGATTATTATTCTAGTGGACATAAGCTTGGCATCTTCCTCTTATGCAGTGAATGGTTTAGCCAAATTGAGAAATGATATGCCAAACAACACTTCTGAGAGGATTATGGCTCCCAAGACATGATGGCTGGCACAAGGTCTTTTCTTGCCTCTGAATGCTTGAATACTTGGATATCATGCATGGAACATTCTTGAAGCAAGTATGAAGCCTGCCCTGCACTCAAGTGAGGGCTGAATGAACAGCCAGGTTCAGAACTTGTGTTGCAATGTGTGAGCAAGTTCCTGACTTCATACTGCTTTGAATAGGATCTTCCCTCTAGTCTCAATTTATGAGATAAAACATTTATTTCCTTTCTCATAAACAATTTGGGGTTGGATTCTCAATTCCCAGGAGCAATTGTGTTCTGTAAAATAATATTCCTATTGACCCTCCCTGCATGGTCAATTGAGTTATTTGTTTTCCTAAGATTATGCTTAAGAAATGTACATGGTGGATAGCTGATTACACTGCAAAGCAACATTATGAAACTAACAAACTGCAATATGTTGCCTCATTCATTACTCAGGATTCTGGAAATTATAAAAGAAATTCTTTATTCTGAGTTTAATGTATGCAGATTGTGTTCTCAGTGCTTTATGTGAAGTGCCTTTGTTAATTCTCATGACACAAGGAAATAGGTGCTCTTACTAATCTACTGATATTCTTGACAAATCAATAGTTAGAATTCCAAACATTGTGGTAGTATCAGACTTCCTTCTCAGGCTACTTAGATAATTCATCAAAGCAGAAGTACATGGATATGGTGATATTTCATTTCAGACAAAACTAGTTTAAGTTCAGTCATTTAAATAATGTCATAGCTAATTATATAATTAATTATTATAATTTTGTAAATGTTCTTTTTCTTATTGTTTTCAAACTAAAAAATTTACACATACCAGACACTATACTAGTGAACTACATCTCTAGTCTTCTTTTTTACTTTTCGTTATCAAGTATTATTATTTGTGTGAAAGTGTGTGTGTGTGTGTGTGTGTGTGTGTGTGTGTGTGTATTTAGGCATTTTCTAGAATGTAAGTAGAAGTCACTAGACAACTTTAGGGAAAGAGTTTTCCTTTTCTGCTGTGG
>JADRCD010104206.1:0-21726 GCA_019843815.1 Montemys delectorum | reverse complement strand
GGGAGCATCATTCATAATTTCAGCCTGCTGGACCTTTCTGTTGGCTTCCAGATGCCCAGACTTGAGTGACTCAGATCTGTCTTTTCTTCCCCACTCCAGGGAGCTCATAGCAAGCATTTATTACTGGAGCATGAGGCCTAAGAAATCAATTGTCTCCCAGTCTCTGCATACAAGGATTTCAGGACAGCCATGTGGGCGGTCTGGGACATGAAGAAAAATAAAAGGAACTCGGGAGGCTGGGGAGAGTCAGTCTGGGAGCAGATTACAGGTTAGGAAAAGAGTATCTTCTCATTATTGTTGTTTTCACTAATAAATCAGATCACTCCAGCTCTTTCCTGCTTCAGGCTGGCAGGGCTAAAACACAGCTCTGAGTCATCAATGCTACACAAGGCAAGTGCTTCCTGTGTGGGATTTGGGCATTTTCTCATCTACTTTCTTGGCACAAAGAATAAAGCAACATGAAGGTATGGAAGAAAGAAATGAGAGAAGAGTTAATCTGCTTTGTTATCAAATTCCTAATCCAAAGCCCATTCATGTTGTCTGTTAATATATTATTAAGGCCAGGAATGACGCTTCAGAGGCACCTGGACAAAAAGCTCACAGGGACTTTTAACTATCTCCTTACTCATTTTCTATACTTCCCACTGGGAGCAGGGAGGAGCTGGCCATGTTCTTGTTTGGTGAGCCCTGGCTCAGCTCTTGTATCTCTGGGAAAAGAATCTGTTGTTGTGCCTGGTTCTGTGGAAAGCAGAAGTAGTAGTATTGCAGACACTCCAGAGCCAGAGTTCTCTTCCCACACTCTATGCCTTGTCAACTTCCAGTTTAAAGCTTTTAAAATGTAACGTTTAAAAGGCCTATGATATAACTCTGGCAAGTTTTAGCTTTTTTTTTTTTTGTTTATTTAAAAAAGGAGGCAGAGGAAGCTGATATGATAGATGTCTCCTTTTTCCACCTTTTTTTTTTTCTTCTTCTCAAACACAGGCGTAATGTTTTGAGCTATGGTAGCTACCTTGGAGCCACAAGGAAAGGCCACGAGAGGTTCTGACACACAAAACTCAGCATTGTTGACTTACACCAGTTGCTGTAGCCACCTACTTTCAGACTTTTCTTTTGTCCTAAAAGGAAACTGGAACCTCACTTCATTTAATTTCCTGATCTGGAATTCAGATTATCTATTATCTGCAGTAGAATTCATCCCTAACTGAGACCATTGCTCTCCCTAAGAAAAACACTATTCCCAGCAGATGGCCTGTGTGGCTGTGGGTAGCCATGCAGATCAGAGGCATCCGTCACAATATGTTTGGATGTGTGTAGTACAAAACCTGCATTTGCAGGCACAGCATCCATGACAGAAGTATAGTATATGATCATTGAACACTGACTTGGTAATACCTAGTTCTATTGCTGAACTTGGGCCCTGGATCAGTTAAATGACCTCTTTGAGTCTCAGTTTCCCCCTCTTCAGAGAGGAAGAATAACAATACTTCTCTGATGGGATTCTCATAAAGCTTAAAGATACGTATAAAACATCTGGCACACAGCAGATAATCTATAAATAGTGGCCAAATACTATAACGGAAACTATTCTGTGAATTTGGCTGGCAGCTGTTTGGAGCATCCTACATGGAAGGACTTCAGTGATCCTGAGAGTCCCCTTCTCGCACAGCTGCAGGGAATCTCAGAGGGGAGGAATGACAAAAAGAGGAGCAACATGAAAGAGCAATGACTATCCTGAAGAGTCACCCTCACTCCATTTACCTCTGTGGATCTGCTGTATGTTACCATTATGGGATAAGTGGTTTCAGCATGAATTCCACGATGGTGAAACTACAAATACAGGCATTACTAGGCCAGAGGTCTCACATTCTATGGAAACACGTTACTCTCTTTGCCTCAAGTTGTGTGTCCCTGAAGGAACATCAAACTAGCCACAAGAGTTGACACTGAGCGGTCTAGGGGAGGGGCAGTCTCCAGAGACCTTACCATACTCCTTCTGTTTGTCAAGGCAGAAAAAGGGGGTGGCTCGTTATAGATCAGTTGAGGCACTAGGATTTGAATGACAGTTTGGGTGTCACACTGAAAGCATTCTACAGTCAGGGTGCATTTGTTCTTTTCATGGATAATTATTGAGTGCCTACTGTGTGCCAGTGGCTGACTGTTATGGGTACAGTAATGAAAAACAACAAGCTTCTGTGTCCTTAAAGGAGCTATGTTCTCCTGAGGGGGTAGGGTGGTCATACAAACAGAGGAAAACAGCATAGAGGGGTAGATTGTGACAAATGTGCTCTAAGGACAGACGGAGGACTCCAAGACCCTACAGAGTAGCCATTTTAGATGAGCTGTTTGAGAGCAATGAGTTTTAAAGGTGATGGAGAGAGAGCCAGGTATGTATCTGGAGGGAGTGCCCCAAGCAGAGGAAAGGTGGGAGTAAAAATGGAGACAGCTGGATGGGTTCAGAGGAGTAGGATGGGTCAGGGCATGCAGGCCTTTATGGGCTATTCCAAGACCAGGGCTTTGCCTTTTACCCAGAGTAAGGTGACCTTTAGATGGTTTTGAGCAGAAGAGAGACATGAATTGGCCTCTTTTCAAAGGCCTTTCCTAACAGTTGTATGTGGAACAGACCAGAAAAGGATTTTAGTAGAAGCAGGGAGACCATGAAAAGGCAGTTAGAGTAGATAGATGATTGCAGCTTGAGTGATTTCTCTTTTCTAATAACCAGATACTCAAAGTGAGTCTGGAAAAGAAATGAGACCGCAGGGGCAGCCAGCCAGATTGCCTCCACCATATATTTAAGCTGCACCTATGTGGCTCAGGCCCAGGCCAGAAGGGCAGCAGACCCAGACTTCAGTGTCCAAAGGCTGCCTGACAGCTAAGTGCCGACAAAATCCACGTGTTTGCCACCACATCCTGCCTGGCTATTCATAATGGTGCTATCCAAGACCGGCAACTTCCTGCCTCATCTTTAACTGCAATTTTGATCAGTACCCAAACAACACCTCATTTGTTTCCCTGGGATGTGCCTCTGACAGGCAATAAATACCATGTCCATGAGGGCTGAAAATGTTAAAAAAAAAAAAGGAAGGGTGGTCAGTAATAATCTCAGACTGTCCTGGGACATGTATGTATGTGCATGTGTGCATGCATGCCTGTGTATGTGTGTGTGTGTATGTGTGCCTGTATGTATGTGTACATACAAACACATGTGCGTATGTATAATGTACAATGGTAGGAGAACTTAGTACCCTATCTTTTTCATTTTTTTTTCTTTTTTAAAACTTTTTATTGCTGTTTGAGAATTTCAAGCATGTATATAATGTTTTGATCAAATCCATTTCCCACTCCCTCCCTTTCTGTTCATCCCCTATTCTCCCATCACTTCCTCTCCCACTTTCCTATGTTTTAAACCCACTGGGTCCACTTAATGCTACCAGTATGTGCATGGGTAGAGAACCATCTACTAGAGAATGGGTAGTCTTTCCAAACATCCCTGAAGAAAAGTTATCCTCCCTCCTCCAGCAGCCATAATTGCCATGAGCCACCTCCTTATCCATGCTGGAATTTTGTCTGGCTTGACCTTGTGTGTGCAGTCACATCCACTGTGAGGTTGTGTGCCAAGCCCTGTCATGTCCAGCAAAGACTATTTTGATGTAGTTATCTACTACTTCTTGCTCTTACAATGTTTCCACTCCTTTTTTTTTTGCCATGGCTATTGAGACTTAGTGAGATGAGATGAGGTATAGATATCACATTTAAAGATGGGATCTCCAGCATCTTGGTCTCTACATGTTGATCAGTTGTATGTTGTGATATTAATCACCATCTACTACAAAAAGAAATCTCACTGATGAGGGTTAGGAGATGCACTAATCTATGGGTATAAAGATAAGGACTTAGGGGACAGTTTAATACTATATCCATTTAGCAGAGTAAACACTAGGCTTTCTCCTGGGGCCTTTGACTTGGTCAGTCATGGATTTGGAGATTGAGTGATGGTACCAGGTATGAGTTCTGTCTTGTGGAGCAGGCTTTAAATCCAATCAGAAAGTGGTTGGTTGCTCCCATAACATTCATACTATGCCACTATTTCACTATTTCATAACGTGGAAGCTAACGAGCACTGTCCTTGCCTTGCTGTTTGGGGAGGGGGAGGGATTGAATGTTTCCTGTAAGTCTTGTTTTGGTCCTGGCCACCCATTGTTACCAGTTTTCCCTATTATATCCATGATGTGAGCATATCTTGCCAGGCCAGTTATTACTGTAGCTTACAGGAGTCACGGCTTGGGCTACATAAGACCTTTTCAAGAAAGAAAGAAACAAAAAAAAAAAAAAAGTGGAAGGAAGACTGGAAGAAATAAAGGAAAGAAGGGAAAAAAGAAAGAAGCAAAAGAAATAAAATTAATAGCCATCACTACGGTTGGTTGGCAGGGCAAATAATCTGCATTTGAACTTAAGTTCCCTATTAGAAATAATGAATTCAGGCTTTCTTCCTAATCTTTTGTGGTTTTCAAAAAGACATCCTTTTCTGACCCAGGAATCCTGTTCAAGTCTGCTTCTCTAGACCAAACATGTGGCTACATTCAAAGACATTTTTTTCTTTTGCAGGGGTTAGAGACCTTGTAAGGTCTTGCCCTATCCCTCCTCCTGTTCTCTGGCCTCCATGCCCTAGCTGTTTCTTGGAACTACTATCAGCTGTCCTTTCACATTAGAGAAAAATCACCCTAGCTTCTTATTGTAAAATAAAAAGCAATGCCTGCTTCTGGGAAGGCCAGGGAAGCAGCTGCCACCCTTCCCCCTCCAGCTTCTGCCCAACATGAAGGTTTTTTTTTTCTTTTCCCTGCCTTACACATTCTCACACTCACTGCTGTAAAAAGCTGCCTGTAATGCCATTGAGAGCAGGGATGGAAGCTGCCACTCCCATCAACTGAAAACCTCTAAACATAAACAAGAGGAAAGCTGAGCTGTGGGGAGGGGCTGTCAGCCTGGGTTTCTTTCTCATTCACTAGGAGGAGGAGGCCCACATTTTTGCTAAAGCTGAGTGCCAGGGATAGAGAGAGGTGGTAACAATAGGTGGCCAGGACCAAAACAGGACTTACAGGAAAAATTCAACCCCCCAAACAGCAAGGCAAGGACAGTGCTCATTGGCTTCCATGTTATCCAAAAGAGGCTGTTAATTCACAGCCACTACAGGAACTGGCCTCTAATGTGGTAGGCCCCAACCCTTGCTGAAATGGGCTGCTTTTCTGATGCTAATGTATAGCCTCTCCTTTTTATTTTATTTCTTTTAATGAGGGGCCTACTCATCTTGCAATTTTCAAAAATAGATCTCCCCTTTTTCCAGCCTTTCCACTCCCCACTCAATTCTGTTTTTAGCAGGAAACCATATTTCCCCAAATGCATCATTCATAGAGATGGAAAAATTAATTTAAATAGACATGTGTCAACCTTGTTTTAAAACAAACAAACAAACGAACAAACAAAACCAGGACAAATATGATGCTCGAACTTGCATTTTAGAAATCATGTAGAACAGCATAGTGGCACCTTGAGTCAATGGTCATCTTAGATGGACCGAGGGAAGCATTCTCCCACCCAGAGCCTCTAATCAGCTTTTTACTCTTGCTCCTTGTCCAGACTGGTTTACATTCTGTAATCCTCAGCCCTTGAGACAGGTTTCTGAGTCCTCTGAGGTTGTTTGTGAGATCACACATGCAATGATGTGCAAGCATGTGGCTGTATGAACACATGTGTCAGCATGAGTGGATGCAAGCGTGCACACACAGGGGGGCACTGCATGTACCTACAAGTGTAGGTGTATGTAAGATCTATGTGCATGGAGGAAATGTTCATCCATGGGGGTCTCTCAACTCCACCCCTTTCAGGAGGCTCACCTTTTTTCTGATCATGCCCATGTGAAGAACTCCACCATTTTTCTTATGCTTTGAGTGCACCTTCACTCTAGCTTCTGTGTCCTGTAAGGACTTGCAGACTTGGCCAGTAGATAGAGTTCAGAAAAAGGAGTTAAGTGACTTCCAAGAGTTTTTGTAAGACAGCACTGAGGTGTGACATTTCCACACTCAAATCCACACAGGGATAAAAATATTTATTTATATTTATATATTTATTTACATCCCAGACTCTGCCTCCATTCCTAGTCCCCCTCTCTCCTTTCCCCCTTCTTTCCTCCCCTTCTATTCAGAGAGGGTGCCCTCCAGGTATCCCCCAACCCTGATGCATCAAGTTTCTGCCAGAGTAGGTGCAAGGGACAAAAATCTTGATCATCAAATCTAGTCTTTCTTCACACTTCCTGGTTCTCAGTGGCCTCCCCATTCCTCTCACCAGCCTCTACCCTCCAGCCTCACAGCTGGCCTCCCTCCAGATACTTTACAAATAAGGAAGATATTTCTGGCAATGTTATCTTGGGTCATCCCCACCTATGCTGATTCTGGCTGAACTTTGTAATTCTCTTTAGCCTTCTGGAGCTTGGAAAATAACACCCAAAATGAAGGCCTCAGAAATTAAAACAAAATTCCTCCCTGACCTTCCCTTCTGTCTTGTATTCCTCTTTCTTGCCTCAGGCGAATAATAGAAATGTCAATTTCTTCCCTGCCCCCCAAGGCAGGCCATAGCAACCAGAATCCCCTTCCCCAAAGCAAACCATAAAGCCTAAAAATATTACTCTAATCTCCTTTCTGCCTTGGAGCCAGCCTTTGAGCAAGTATCTGACTTTCCTTGTCTGATAAGACCCTGTCCATTGGGAAAAGGATCCCATTCCAGGCCCCAGGAGTAAAGAATGGAGCACAGACAGGAGGAAGGACACAAGGCTCTGAACAGACAGGTCTGCTGGGTTTCCTCCCTCAGTCTGGTTTTAGCAGCTTAGACTCTT
This sequence comes from Montemys delectorum, assembly GCA_019843815.1. Taxonomy (NCBI): domain Eukaryota; kingdom Metazoa; phylum Chordata; class Mammalia; order Rodentia; family Muridae; genus Montemys; species Montemys delectorum. Next base: position 14,843 of record JADRCD010104206.1, on the reverse strand, counting down.
ACCGCCTGGTCATCTTTCCACATATCTTTGTATGTTTTGTTGAATGCAAATATGAAAATAGGCTAACTTCCCCTTTTATTCTATCTCTATTCTGAAGGCTCCTGCACATGTAAAACTGGTGAAAGAGATTTTTTTTCTTGCTGACCCATCTTTCATTGTGGAAGTTTCACATGTGACCCTTGATGTTGGTAGGGAAAGAGATTGTTCCCCCTCCGCCCCCCACTTCCATCCCTACAATTAAGTTTAATTCAAGCAGAGACAAGAAGCATCAACCCTTTCCTGCTTCATCTTTCATGCTGCTGGGGACCGCCCACCTCCACATGAACAAGCCCAGGCTAGCCTCCTGGACAATGAGAGGCCTCACAAGAAGAGGATACAAACCACACAGCTGCTGGAGCTGAGAACCCCCCAGCCATGAAAGTGAGGCCACCTAGACCTTTCACCCTGGTTGATTTCAATCAGACCAGATGGTCTGCCCAACTGACCAACAGGATTACGACAAAGAACAATTGTATGAGGCTGTAAGCCACTAAATTACAACAAAAGATAACGGATACACCTCCATTACATTCCCACAGCCACTACCTTTAACACTTGACCTCATTTTCCTGACTCAGATAAAAAGCCTAAAGAAAGAAGAAGTTGAATTATACTTGGTTATATAATTGAGACGGATCAAACTGCAGGCAGTCCTCAACAATGGTTTGACTTAAGTTTTCAACTTTACGATAGTGGGAAAGCAAGATGCATTCAATAGAAACTTCCCTTTGAATTGTGAATTTGGATCTTTTCCCAGGCTAAGGCTGCGTAGTATAATATTCTCTCATGAGACTGGACAACTCATAGTCAGCCACGTGATTCCCAAGGGGAAACTACCAGTAAGCAGTTTGACAAGCAAGGATACTGAGTACGTAAGTTGCACTGAAGGGTTTCTCAGGACATAACTCCACCATAAGTGCATATAAAACCAGGAATGACCAGGAAGCTAAGTTAAAAGGATAACCATTGGGTCCTTTGAGAATCTTAGAGAATACAGAACTTGGGATGAAGAAAGTTCTTGGGAAATATTAACTAGATTGCTAACCTAATAGAATCTGACTTTCCATTGTACAGATAAGAAAACAGAGATGCATGGAGGGTATGTAGCCTCCCTCAGGCATATAACTAGTTGCAGGCCTACCCTGCAACATAATTGTTCACTATGTGAAAAGGAGAGTGTTAAGGATGACTCATGATCTCTTGCATCTAAGTGCTATCCCACTCTGCACACACTGCTCCCTGATTCAAATCTATGGAGCCTGTCCTGTTGTTTGGGAATACCACACAGTAGGTGCTCAGTTAATATAATATAAGGACATACCTTTGGAAAATTTGCCAGACCACGAGAAAACAAAACAAAATAATGCAGTCCATACCAAAGAGTCCTTTCTCTCTACTCACAGAAAATCACTGCCTTCTAACATTCAAAAATGGTCAGAGTTAAGTGCCCCATAGAAAATTCTTAAAATGTACAGATAAAAGGAACAGATCTCTCTCTCTCTCTCTCTCTCTCTCTCTCTCTCTCTCTCTCTCTCTCACACACACACACACACACACACACACACACACACACCACAAGCCTTAGAGGAGAAATTTGAGACTCTTCAAGAAACCAATGGACAGGAACCACTCTTGTTTATTTTATATTTTTCTCATCTCACTGAGTCAAGATGACCCTCTTCTTGATCACAATAGAGAAGGCTGATTGCTGGCAGAGCAAATCCAGATAGCAAAACAATCAATGGTCACCATGCTATGCCAAGGACCTGCTAAATGCCAGTGTCTACTCTTTTTGTTTTGTCCAACAAGAAGAACTAAAGTCATTTCCATCCAGAAAAAAAAACCAGCTCCCTGCCCTTACACACAGATGTTTTGCCACATATCTCTATTCCTTTTGTCCTAATGTTCATGTGCATACCTGCATGTTGTCTGTGCATGTCAATGGTGCAAACCCCTTGTAGACAAGAACTACTTTCTTCACAGTTCTGCCTTCAATATTACCAAGCACATGTCTGAACATCCAAGATGTGCTCAGTGAACCAATGAACATACCTTATTCAGAGGCCTCTGATCAACTCCTTGCCTTGGGACTACAGTGTAGCTGTGCCAAGTAACCAGAACTCTATAAACTCATTTCTTCTTTACAAGGGATACTTCATCTCCCAGTAGATGAAGTTGGACTGAGAATAACGGGATGGCAGAAGAAGGCTGCTTCCTGTTGTTCTGAGAATCCCTTAGTAATAGCCTATAATAGTATTATACTCTAGCTGTGCCAGTCCGTCCTTGATTTTAGCCCTACTCTCCTCTTCCTTCAAGGATACCAGGTTCTGTAGCTTATTATATACAGCCAAACTTGTAATGCTTCAAAACCCCAACCTCTTCCCTTTGCTCCCTCAGTCTTAACAGTGTTCACCTCCTTCTTAATTCCTGCCTCTTTTCCCTTTCTGCTTTTTCAGTCTTCTACTCTCTGCTTAACCAGTGTCTTCTGTTAAATACTCAGTTAAAATAGTAATTCTCTTCTCCTGAATGAACTCTGACTGGTATAGAGACTATGACATTTGGAGAGACCACAGGGCCTTGTCTGCTCTTTCTTAGTTAGGCAAGCATAGGGACAACTCAACAACTCTGGACCCCATTTGGCTTGAATTATACACACACCCTTTTCCCAACAAAGCATTTAGTAAAGTAGGACCTTCACCAGCAGCTACACACACACTCCTCTTCAAACAAAGCAGTTCATCACACCAACCTATAGCACATCAGCCAACCCTCATTTCCTCTATTTTTGTAGCTAAACACATCTTGAAGCACATCCCGAAGCTAAAGGCAAGTGACCAATCCAGCCTAGACTAGTTTGGGGTTCATGCATAGCTGAGGCAAACTGAGTCCTCTATGTGAACTTTTAGGAAAAAAATCCCTATTTACCACCCTATGCAAATGCTTGATAGAGTATGCATATAATTAAAATCAGAGGTATTGTGGGAAATGACATGTGCAGTGAACCAAGCCTTACATAACCCAAGCTGATCAATCAAAACAGAAAACCACTCACACTCCATCTCTAACAACCAACTCCTTCTCCCGTTTGTGGACACACAAAAAGAAACCCCAGAACATTTTCCTTGGCCCTACTACTCTCTTCCAGTGTATCTGCTCTGCACTCTCACTTTACTTTTGGTTAGAATTCTTTGCTTCTTTGCTATTTGTATGTGCTTCTTTAATTCTTTGACTAAAATGCTGTGTTTCTTCTATTGAAGCCATGAAACACTATGATGAAAGAGCAAGTTGGGGAGAAAAGGGTTTATTTGACTTCTACTTCCATGTCATAGGTCATCACTGAAGGAAGTCAGGACAGGAACTCAAGAAGGGCAGGAACCTGGAGGCAGGAGCTGATGCAGAGGCCATGGAAGAGTGCTGCTTACTGGGTTATTCCTCCTGGCTTGCTCAGTCTGCTTTCCTATAGAACCCAGGACCACCCACAATGGCCTGGATCCTCCTCCATAAATCACTAATTAAAAAATGCCCTACAGGCCTGCCTACAGCTCCATCTTATGGGAGCATTTTCTTAATTGGGGTTCCTTGCTCTCAAATAACTTTAGCTTGTGTCAAGTTGACATAAAACTATCCAGCACAGATGCCAAGAAATGGAAAATACTCAATACAAAGACCGCTAGTAATACTCCTAAGGGTTATGAATCAACCTCTTTAGTCTTTGAGCAAGACCTCTCCAAATATTGTTTTGGCTTAGAAAAAGGACAAATGCCTCTTATTTATAGAAAATAGAATATAAACAATATCTATGGGCCTAGCACACAAAAGATAATCCAAAAATATGCATTGAGTGAATGAATAAACCTGTGCCAAGGACAGCTAGAAGTTTCCCAGGCAGGACCTCTACTTTTCTGTCTCGTAACATAGTTGAACATATTGCCCAGTCTGCTTTGCAGATAAATTTCACCGTGATATTGCATTCTAGTCATTGAAATGTTCTACTGTGATATGTACAACCTCCAAGCCTAGCCCATAGACATTTTTCCAAGTACAACACTCCTCTATAGGGTGGGTAGATTTAGAAGATAACATGCAATATTATGACAGGATTGCAAGTTAGGAGAACTTGGTTTTTGAATAACTACATAGAAGACTTCCTGCCAAATGGTGAAATAGAAAATGTAAAACAGAACTGTTAGCTGAGCAAACAAATAATGCCTATTGTATTACTCTGCTGAGATTTGAGGATTACTTGCTTCAGAAGTTATCCACCACTGATCAACAAGGAGGCCAAGGGCAAGAATTCTATCTCTAGTCCACCCAATCAAATTCTCCAAGGTAGTCTTTGGGTCATGGATGTAGCTATGCAGGAATGTGGATGATCAGCACAAACTCATTCCAACTAGAGAAATAGTTCAAAGGGCAAAGCCTCCTGATCTTGACAAGTCTCTGTCCACTGAGAGCACATGACTACAAGGAGTCCTTTAGTCCAGATAATGGAATCAGCCATTTTAGGGGGCCTCCTAATAATGATTAGCTAAATTGACAAGCTCATGCAGAGTTTGTGCCCATGGGACCATTCACAGAAAAACAAACAACAAAAGATCATCTGCCTAGGATGACTTTAGACATTGTACTTAGAAGATCCTGAGCCAAGCGATTTTTGTAGTCAACAAAGTATTTTGTGTGATTGCACATACGTGTGTATTCTTGTGTGTTTGTGTATGTGTGTGTGTGAGCGCACAAGAGCGTGTGTACATTAATATATGTGAATATTCATGTATGTGTTGGTGACAAGGACAACCTCAAATGTCACTCTTGAGGCAGAGTTGACTTTTATTTATTTTTGAAATGGAGTCTCCCGTTGGCCCACAACTCTCCAAGTAGGCCAGCATCAGGAATTTGCCTGTCTTTCTCATCAGAACTAGGATTACAAGTGTGGGTCACAACACTTGGATTTCCTAAAGGAAGTTTGGGTCCACATGCTTGCCAGACAAGTACTTTACTGAGTTATCTTCCCAGCCCTAAATTATCTTATTGTAGAATTGACATATAGTTATTAGATATGTAATTAGAACAGAATAAAATATCCAGGTTTTTGTTTGTTTTGTTTGCTCTTTGCTTTTTGAGACAGGGTCTCTCTACATAGCCCTGTGGTTGGCCTGGAACTTATTAGGTAGAGTAGGACAGCCTCACAGAAATCCACCTGTCTATGACATCCAACTGCTAGTATTAAGGGTATGTACCACTATGTCTGACAGAATAAAATGTCCATGTTTATAATATAACACCAGCCAGACAAATAAGTCAAATGTTCATCTATGCCCCTTCAGAAATTTTGTGTTTATAGTTTTAATTTTTCAAATGCTTCAGAATATAGTGGAAAAAATTATTCCCAAATACTCTATGTGAATCCTGTGTCTATTCCTTCTTAGTCCTACAACCTTGAACAACTTACTTCATGTTTGCATATACATTCATTTCATGTATAAAACTGAGACAGTTCTACTCTCCCTCAGTTTATGGCAAGAATTAAATATACACAAAACATTTAGCACTATGTCCACTTGGCTAAGATAAGATATGATTGAAAGAAAATAATATCTAGGTTTATAAATGTTGGGAGATGTAGAAAAGTGTTCAAAAGAAACCATGACTTTTTGATATCCTACATCTCTAGCTTTCTATTACATTTTGGCTTCAGGAACTCCCAGAGTTTATGTAATTTAGACTAAAGGAGTCTCTTGTCTTAAAAAGAAAAAATGGGGAAGGGACAAGGAAAAGGGAGCAAAATCTGGAACTCTGAAAAAAGACACTGACATTTGAAGGTAGAAGGGAAACTTGAAGGGTCACAGAAAACAATAAAGCTCCTTATTTTGATAGCAATCAGATTTAATGTCATGTCTTATACCTATGAAAATATCAAGGACTGCCTAGGGAGTCTTCTGAAGCACCCTTATTTTCTTCTTTGTAGGCGCTTCATTCTATGGTAGACCAAGAGAGTCAGTACAGTTCTCTTTCATCAGCTCCAGCTGCTTCCTGAATAATTCTGTGTCTGGAATATGCTCTGACTCCTAAGGAGTGTTCAGGGCAACCAACCTTCAAGTCCTATGCATGTCTGTGGCATGTTTGTGTTTTTAGACAATAGGATCTGCATTTTTGTCTTATCCATGTTTAGGCTGATATTGAGCATTAATTCTGAAATGAATGGAGCTGTGTTGCAGGCAGGTGAAAGTCACATGGCTTTACATGGAGCTTGTGACATGAACTAAAATGAAGTGTCATGGACTCATCCCTCAAAATATGTCTGAAAAGCTGCTACAGAAAAACATTGCCGTCCTATAACTTATAGTACTACTACCAAAAGAGGGAGCCATGGACCAACATCATCAGGGTGTTTATTAGAAATGAAGACCTTCTGAACTGGTTGTGTCATGTAATCCTAGGCAGAAGCAGGCAAATTTCTGTGAGTTCAAGGACAGCCTGCTCTACATAGCGAGTTCATTCGCAGCAAGCTATTAAGACCCTGTCTTAAAAGAAGAAAAGTAGACCTTCTGAATCAGAAGTGCTACAGGTAAAACTCATAAAATTAGTCTGACCAGCTCCCTGATAATTGTTATATACACTAAAGTTTGAGAAACACTGCTTTATATCACTTGTTCAGGTGTCCAAGGGTACATGATAATGTTGTTCAAGACACCGTAAAGAACATCTAATGTTAATTGGATATGTAGTACATGCCTGAAAAAATGTTTATATTCCTATGTCATTTATTCATAGCCATCACACAATTGTACTATATTTCATCGCAAGGAAACTGAGATTTAGAATAATTACAAAACTTATCCAAGATCACCTAGCCTGGAAATGATGAAACCTGACTTTGAAAACAGGTTTGAAGCAAAATATATACATGTCCTACCCCCACTCCATCCCTCTTCTCTATAGTAACTCTCCCTCTCTAGATTCAGACATGTGAATAATGAATACTTCTGAGGCAGATCCAGCAAGCCACAACTGCTCAGAGGAAGGAAATGGCCAACACCCTCCAGCATCTTAGGCATTACTAGTAATGATACACAGGCAAGTTCAAACATCCTCAGGCCACCACTGCAGGGGAACTAGTTGGCACAGCCACAGCAGCATGCTTGGAGCTCTCCTTGTCCCTGCTGGCAGGGGCCATTGTCAGGGAGGAGCGAACAGCAGAGTCTAGCAATGTTGCCCATCTATGCTAGTGGGCTGCTTTGCCACAGTAGAGCAGAGGAATAGAAAAGAAAATTTAAAACCACTTCTCATGATTTAGGATCAAGTATGTAAGCACATAGAATCCTGTCAGTCTCTCTACAGGATGCTTTGGAAAGGAATATTAGCAGAAGTTGTGGTACAGGCAACTTGCAGAAGGCTTAACTTCATAAAAGACATCAAGAATCTCAGACAATGATTATCCTAGCCAAGAAGATCAAGTCCTCTTTGCCAGGCCTCTTTAAAGGCTTTAGATGCCCCTTCATGTTAGCTTTGAAATACTTCCTCTTCTCCACCTTTCCAAATGAAGTTGGGATTAGAAGCTATGGGGGAGATGTTTTGCAACCCTTGCTATTTAGTGAAGAGAGTTATGAAAAAGAGATCCATCTGGAAGAGAGAGTAAGCAAAACTAGGCAAGCCTGGGGGTGGGATCTCAGGCAAATTAGCCTGTGGTTATAGGGGAACTCCACACTGTGAGTGACAATCTCAGAGTTGCTTCAGTTTGAAATAAGGGAGTTGGCTCTTCTATCTACTCATTAATCTTTGAGTAAAGAGAGTCAGGGAGGGAAAGAAGAAGGAGGGAAGGAAGGAGAGAGGGAGGGATCAGGAAGGGGCTGGGAGGGAGAGAGGGAAAGATTCATTCTTGCATATGCAATTCAGCTATTTTTTTTTGGGGGGGGGGGCTCCTGCAGAGCATGAGCAAAGCAAATCCAATAGCACCACAACAGTTCTGAAAAGATGAGCTTCAAGCTCTGGTCACTGAACATCCATAAAAATGGAGTAGGAAAGAAATCATAAAAGAACTCTAAAGGCTCTGAACAAAACACTTTCTTTGCCACACAGTCCCTACTTTATATTCTATTAATTTGCAATAAATGCTATCTGTGACTTGGGTCATCATTACCATTACCAATATATCTGACCATGAGCATCACACTGTGTAATGGACAATATGCCACCCTCCCTATTCCTACTAAACTGAGCATCTTCACAGAATATCTCTGAGGAATGTGAAAGATGCAATTAACCCTCCTACAGAAGGAGAACTGGAGTCATGTCACTAAATCATTTCGTACTTCTAAAAAATCTTACAACAGGAACTAGTTATTTTCAAATCTAGTTCTGAAGTCAGACTGTCTGGCTATGAATCTCAGTGCTGCCACTTGACTCCTCATAAGTCATTTAACATCCCTGTGCCTCCATTCCCTCATCTATGAAGTAGGAATAATAGCAGTCGCCATCTCACATGCAGCAATGTGGGGAAGGTTATCCGCATCCTAAGGGCACAAAGTCAACATCAATCACTGTAAGCTCTTAGAACAGGGATGATGATCATTATCTATGGCTTTTTGGGAAATGTCCAACCAGGGTTCAGAGAAATGACATTAATTTTCCAAAGCTCTTCAGAAAGCTAAGGACGAGGATCTGGATTTCAACATTGCCATTTTCCTGTGCCAACTCTCTTGCCACCTGAAAATCTGGTGCCCAGCAACCTTGGTCTAATTGATCTGATTGGTCTGGTTTTCTTCTCCTTCAGCCTGGCATGCTACCTTCTGTAGTACTGAAGTCACCTGCTGTTTAGACTCAGAATTCACATCTTATTCTCCTGACCCTACCTATTGAGCTTTACTTCCATTATCACCCACAATCCTGTCTGCCCTTTCCAGGTCATAAATATCTTCATTCAAAAAGCATGGAGCTAAGGCCTGAACTTGCCAAGAACCCCTTGAGAGTCCTTGTTGCAGAATTTACTTCCCTACCTGACTGTATCAGCAGCATTGTGTGTCTAGCTGGCTGAGGTATTACATCTGAGAGAGACTGGGTTATGAGCGACTCTTCCATAAAACTACTATGGAAGTCAGAAGTAGGAATAATCATGTACATGTGAGCACATGTATACCCTACATTGAACATATGCCCTAAGATACAAATATTGTTAATGAATGATAGAATAATGGGCTCAAGGAAGGGGTTATACATATCAGTATGTCTAGTCCTTAATTCTATTAGTTAGAATAGGCAGCTCTGCTGCAGTAACAAAAATCCTTAAATCAGAAGCTTATCAAATGTCCAAAGCAGAACAGAAGCAAAGTCAGGGTGAGGTATATCACATGATTACTTTGAGACTCAAGTTAGCAAAGGCTCTAAAATTTATACACATTATTTGAGGGTTGGCTAGGGCTAGGGGTAGGAACAAATGACTCACCTGCTGTTTGATACTGAATATTCATTAGCCAGAACTATTTCCAAGACTGTGCCTCTGTGTAGAGGACTGTAATATTCCATGTGCCCAGAAGGACAGGAGAGTTGAGCATGGGTGAGCTTCTAAGAAAAGTTTACTGCAATCTAAGGCCTCTGTACTATCTATAGAACAAGGAGAAACTTTCCTGGGATGTTTCACTTTTACACCAGAAAGGTCTTACTAATCTTCCAGAGGTTGTGCCAGGAACTAGAGAAGGGAGAAAAAAATAAGCACTGTCTAAGTGCAGATGATCCCCATTAATTAATTAATTAAGTTCTTCACTCAACAGTTTTGTATACTTTTTAGCATATGCCAGGCACAGTTCTAGGCACTGGGGGTATAACAGTGAATGAAAGAGACACAGTTTCCTACCCTCATGAAGCTTCCATTCTAGAGAAGCCAAGCAGACATTTGTTTACTATAAAGTAAACAAATCAATTGTGTGATATTTCCCAGACCATTTAGGATTACCAGACAAGGAAAGGGGACAGAGAAGGCAGGGATTGTGATGTTTTAAATTGAGTTCCAGGAAGAGTCTGATTGACAAATAGCTAAAAGAGTTAAATAGTTAAAATTTTCTAAAGCATAGAAAAATCTGAGCCCTTTGAATACTGGGGAGAAGCATTGCAGGCACCTGAAACAAGAAGAGCAAAGGCACAGAGATCTTTCAGCATGACCCTGAGAATGGTATGCTTAAAGATCAAGGAGGCAGTGGAGATGGGGTACAATGAGAAAGAGAGGGATCAGCAAGGGTGTGATAAGAAAAAGGGGCTTTCAGTTAGAGGGCATGTGCCCAGTCGTAGGTCCCTGGAAGCTGTTTTGGGTGCTGTTTTTACTTGGAATAAAGTGTGAAGGTGCAAATCTTGACCGAAAGAGAAGGGCCTTAGCTGGACAGGGTGAGCAGGGAAAAGGGAAGATCAGTGTACTCATGCTTATCTCATGCTCCCTGGAAAGAGAGCATGTGGAGCCAAAAAGGAAGTTAACCTATGTCCTTGTTATTGAGCACCAGGAGAAATACTTGTCTGGTCTCTGAACCATCAGCCTTCCCACTAACAGAGAGAACTGGGTTGACATGATTTTAAACAGAAATCCATCTGGCTAAGTCCTTCCTACTCTGCAGGTGTCCTTGACTTCCTGCTCCACGCCCCTGTGAGCCTCTGCCTGCAGGGATTTTGGGGCCTATTGGGGGACAGATGCTGAAAACTTCACATTTCTAGAGGCATCCCTCAACCAGCAAGACACAGATTGTGAATGAACAGCCATCTTCCAGACTCTCTGGGAAAGAAATCACAAATGTGTGTTCTACCCAGCTGGGCAGGGACCTCCGCCAGCAGGCCCAGGTGCCCATGCTGGGAGTGTACTCAGTTGAAAAGAGGGTTTCAGAGGAGATGGCTCTAGGAAGCATTACTGGCCTGCAAATGAGGTAATACCACAAATCTCCTGAAATCAGAGCTCAGGGGAAAAGTTCATGGATCTTAACCAGCCTCCAGCTCTGTCTTTCCTTCCTTGTTGTGAAATGGAAGCTAAGCTCCAGACAGCCCAGGTATGGCTGGCCTTCTACAGGAGTCAGGCACCAGAGGCCTCTGGAGCCAGGGTGAGCAAGAGAAGCCCTCTCAACTGCAGCTGGCTCTGCAGTTCTCCCTTCCTGTGGATGTGCTGGGAACAGCTTCCCTTTTGTTTTCCCCTCTGATCCCCATCTGCTCAGCAACTGCCCAAATTCAATTCAGGCGTTGGGTGCCCCCAGCCTCTTGTCAGGCATTGTCTCTTAGGAATCACTCCAATCCCCCAAAACAAAGGCTCTCCAATCTGAATAAACCCTCTGACATCAGCCTGGCGGGTCAGGAAGCTGAGCAGGGCAGTCCCCTAGCCGCCTCTTTTAAACCCTTTGCTTTTGCTGGCCTTTGTTGAACTCTCATATGCAGCACCCCCTCCCAACCCCCATCTTCATCACCACACAGTCCTAGCTGGCTCAGCAGAGTGGCTGAAACTACCTCCATTTCCAAGGTCCCTGTAACCCTTCTTTCTTGAAGTTCATCTGCATCCTTTGAAAGAAATTAAGCTTCAAAGGGGTCTGGCTTTTACAAAGTGAATCCCATCAAGGGGAGCATCAGACAAGGCTCTTTTTGTTATCTCTGCCTGAAATAGACTGGGAGGGGTATTACTGAGTATTTTTCAGCTGTATTGTTTCTAATTCACTTTGTTTTTTTCTTCATACAAGGAGATCCTGTCTTCTCCTAGGTGTAGACTTGCCCTCGTTAAAACCTGTAATCATAGCCATTTCGCTGTTGTTTGTTCATAGAATCAAATGTAAAGATAAAGGTCCCCTCTCTTTATGATGTATCTCATGGTGGTAAGCTAGTCAGTTTTCTGGCTTCAAAGCTCAAACAGAACAGGCAAAATGGCTACTGGAAACTCCACTTCAAAGTCAATGCCACAAGCATGCTTGAAAGAAGAGACAAACACTTCCCATTTCTTCTTGTTGTGGGTCTTGCTTGGCCATGACAAAAGTCTCTGCTTTGCTTTCTACCTGGCAAGCCTTCGCTGCTATTTCAAGATATTTATGACTCATATTTAGTTTTGCCTTCTTCATTTGATCACCTTCTGGAAAATCAGGCTCAAAGGTCACTTAAACTTTCCTTCCTGGAAAAAAAAATCAGCTCATCATGAAGTGATCATGATCTCCAAGTATCTTTTGGTAAAATAAGAAAAACAGTTTGCAAAGGAACATTCTGAAAGGTTTTCTGCATTGAGCGTGTTGCTTCAGTATTGCAGCACACACTCATGGGAAGTTTGCTACTTGCAAGACAGCCGTTCACTGTGTGTTCACTGTGTGGCAAGAATGAGACAAACCTTTCTCACATGGAAACATACTTCCAAGTCTCTTTTCCTTTTCCAAGAAAAAGAAGCAAATTATCAAATTCTTTGAACCTTACCACAAGAAACCAAAGGAAAATGGTGGTTGCCCCAAGTTACCCCATTATCAGAACAAGAAAGAGCTCAGAAATAAATCACAAATCTGACTCTGCTTAAGACAAAACAAATCTTCCAGAACCTTTCCTTTCACTTTATACACAATGCTGACATAGTGAAGATAACCAGGAACATTATTACTGAGGAATAAGCTTGCCCAAGGAAAGAACAAATACTTTCAAATCATACATATGTCCGAATGCAAACTTTTAAACCTCATCATTAGATGCAGAGGAGCCCTGCCAAAAGAATGAAGGGCAAACTTGACCAAGTAAAGTAGAAGAATGAAGTTAAATGTATTTTCTCTCTATGCTTAGAAAAAGGAAACAAGTCAGTGGCTGTTTCTGACATTATACAATCACGAGTCACCACTCAACAGTGTCCCTAAAACTAAATAAGTAAGTGTTGCTCCACATCTGAAGTTCTCGATCAATAAACTAATCTCGAAATGTCAAGATTAGAATGGACTTCACAAGCAACTTGTTAGCAATTATCAATCAAGGAGGGTTGCCTCCTGAATATATTTACTGGTGTGGAGATTTTCTAGTCCTTACCATTATGAGGGAAGGGCATCTTCAACTGGTTTAGTGGGTATATCTAGAAGTGCCACATGGCCTTGAATGTCCATTTTATCCCATGGACCAAATCACTGTCCAACCCATAGTATTCATAATATTCTACTGGGAAGGAGCCTATGGGCCTCATTTTTATAGGAAAAGAGAGATCACAAGAAATCAACAGAATTTCCCAAGATCAAAGACAATGGTAATTCAGCTTTTATATTATACTTCTATGAATCACATTATTGATTCTTTAAGGGACACTGAAATATTGTCTTAGGATTAATTTCCTTCAAAGCTAATCCTGGTATGAAAAGTCAATGCGACTAGTACACTGTTTGGTATATGATTCCAGGAAGCATGGCAGGAGGCAGTGGGTGGGTAAGGTAGAAAAGGGAGCCATAAAGTAGGTTATCAAACAGGTTTCCAGGATGGCCAGCTGAGCTTCAATCCTATCAAGGACTCCAGTAAGACAATAACACAAGATAGAGCCATTCCACCTGAAGACCAAGGTATATAAAGTATTGATGTTTCAACTTAGGTCCTTCACTGAGTGAAAATGGTTCCTAAAAACACTAACTCCCAGATGCTTTTAGCTTACTCTGCTGGAAGACAAGGATAAAGCCTTTAGGCAGAAAACTTGGCTACTTGAAGTGGGGAGCACTGTCCAAGTATGTACTGGGAGATCAAAACAAGGTAGATAAGTACCCCTTGTTTTTTTCTCCTTAAGCTACAAAGCTCCCAAAGTGAACAGTGTCTAGTCAGTTTTTTAGTTCATGAATCAAAACAAAAAAAAAAAAAAAAAAGCAGAGCGTGTGGAGATTGTTGGAAATCATTTTCTAAACAGTTGCCTTTATGTTTATAATGTTTATTCAACTGAATTCTGGGCCCCAAAACAGCTTTGGCCAACTGTCTCTCATGAAGCCATCAGCCCTGGAGAGTTGCCCGTTATAGAGTTGCTAGTACCATATCTATACTTAGTATTTCTCCCTTTGAAGTGATTGTTGATTCACCAGATCTGGTCCTTCACCAAAAAGGTCAGGTGGAGCATCTCAAAAATCTACCAAAGGCCTCTATTTATGCTGGATACTGAAGTGCATGGTGAATAATAATTACCATGGGATCCCCAGAAGAGAAAGACAGTGTCACCTCCTAGAAGTTGATATCTCAAGAACTACTAGGTATTATGACCTATTGGCTAGAAAATCTCATGGAGAGGCATTCTTTCATGTTCTGTCATAAAAAGAGACAATTTTTCTGCTCAGGAAGTCAACTGATGGTCCCGGTTCTGGGAATTCCACCCAAATCCCCATCAGCTGCTAAGGCAGGGGTTCTTAACCCTTTAGTCTTGACCCCTTTGGGGGGTCACATATCAGACATTTACATTATGGTCTATAACAGTAGCAAAATTATAGCTCCAAAGTAGCAAAGAAACACTTTAATTGTTGAGGGATAATCACAAAATGAGGAACTATATTAAAGGGTTGCAGCATTAGGAAGGTTAAGAACCACTGTGCTAAGGCATTATTAATGTACTCTGGAAAAAGTGTATCAACATAAGGGCACACGCAGACACACAGAGAGCTTTTAGATTATGCAGTCTAAATAAGGCCCTTACGTCCTTCAGTAGGTACAAGAACTCACCACCAAAGGGAGAAAACAGTAAAATATTACTCACAGACTCTTAATTGGTTTTGTAATTAATTCTGATAAGTGCTGACAAGACTTTTGCCAGAAAAAATGCAAGTTATTGGAAAAGGAAAGGAGAAAGGAAAGTAACATTGTATTGTCTATACTAT
>JADRCD010104202.1:352-13728 GCA_019843815.1 Montemys delectorum | reverse complement strand
CTGGTAAAATGTGAGCAAATGAACCCTCACTGTTGGTGGGACTATAAACCTGTGTAGCCATTATTCTGTGGGCTCCTCAAAGATCTAAAACTAGCCAGACCTGTGAACAAAAAGGAAGATACTGAAAGTCAACCTCTGAACTCCCTACAGGTGCATGCACAGGTTAAGATGCCGGTGTACACACACACACACACAAATCTAAAAGCAGAAGTATCATATGTCCCAAGTATACTTCTATTTGGTCTATACCTGAAGGAAGTAGACAACATATCAGAGGTATACACATCTACATTTATTTTGTTTGTTTGTTTGTTTGTTTGTTTTGTTTTGTTTTTGAGACAGGGTTTCTCTGTATAGCCCTGGCTGTCCTGGAACTCACTCCATAGACCAGGCTGGCCTCGATCTCAGAAATCCGCCTGCCTCTGCCTCCCAAGTGCTG
Source organism: Montemys delectorum (assembly GCA_019843815.1). Taxonomy (NCBI): domain Eukaryota; kingdom Metazoa; phylum Chordata; class Mammalia; order Rodentia; family Muridae; genus Montemys; species Montemys delectorum. The sequence goes on along the minus strand of JADRCD010104202.1, from coordinate 13,289 downwards.
GGATTAAAGGCATGCGCCACCACCCACCCACCCCCACCCCCGGCCACACATCTACATTTATTACTGCATAGTCCTCAATGACCAGGAAATGTACTTTGCCATGTAAATGGATAAAGAAAATGTAGTTCATACTCAGTGAAATTTTTATGCAGCCATAAATAAAAATTAATCATGACATTCATTTGCAGGAACTGCATTCAATAGGTAATCATTATGCTAAGCAAAATAAGCCAGACTCAACACAAATATTCCATGTTTCCTCACATGTGTAGAACCTAGATGTAAACATATATGTGTGTACCTACTTGTGTGTGTTTATATACCTGTGTTTGTACATCACAACACTAGAAAGGAGACTGTGAGAAAGAATGAGAACAAAATACACAGGTATGAAGCTGACCTAAAATACTGTATTACCTTGCACACTAACCTAAGTAATTAAAATATCTCTTCTCTCTGTCTTTCTATCTCACTGTCTCTCTGTTTGTCTCTCTTTCTCTCTCTCACCTCCCTACCCACTGTATAAAGGACTATGAAAAGGGCAAAAAGATGGGGCAGGGTTTCCAAAACAACAGCAAGAGCAACTGCTGTTCGTCCATCAGACCAGAGCTTGGACTCCCCTAGCACCCACTTCAGGAGGCTCACAAATGTCTGCAATCCCTGCTACCTGTGGTCTAACACCCTCTTCTGGCACATTCAGGCACACAAGTGTGTGACACAGACACAGACACATAAATAAAAAGACATCTTTTTCAAAAGGAAGGCAAGAGAATATAAGGGACATGAGTGAAGGTGGGGGTTACTTATCTGGGGAAAGAATGGACCCAGCTGGAATCAGACAGGAAACGCCAGGGAGAGTGGAGCAGAGAACTAAATGAAAACAATGTGTGATAATGCCATAATGAAAAGAGTAATTTGAACATACACTAAAAAATTAATTTGTTGAAAGGGAGGGGAACAAGACAAATTGAAACAGCAGGTTCCGCTCCACCAGACACTCTGACTTTCCTTTAAGACAAGAATCAGCGCACGGATGAACAGATGGACTGTCTGTTGTCTCAGTGCCTAAATGGAATAGATGAGCAGATGAGTGTCAACATTCGGGAGTGACAGGACAGCCATTCTGCGCCTGTGGCTCCCTGACTGCCTCAAACAGCCCTCCACACACACCTCCAGGACCTCAAAGCCCCACTGGTGTCTGCTCCCTTCTCCAACCTCTTGGCCTGCCTGTCTCCCACATCAGGTCTAGTCCGGTCTCACACAGACAGTCATTCCTTTCTTCTGGGCCTCCCGAGGCCTTGCTAAGAATGTCTTAGGCCTGCACTGCTTCCTGCATAACCTTCTTTCTCTCCAAAGGAAGACTTGACTCAGACTGAGGAAGGATCAGACCATGACACAGGGAGACTAGGGTAAGAGGATTGCAAATTAGGCAAGCCTGAGCTACATAACAAGATCCTGTCTTGCCCTCAAAAAATAAATATCAGGGCAGAACAGGAGCATGATTTGCTACTTTTATCTTTCTGAGAGTTCCTAGGATATATGAAGTCATGTTTATGAAAATATTGAGCCTGGTGGTAATGGTGATGCACACCTTTAATCCTAGCACTTGAGAGGCAGAAGCACAAGTGAAGCTCTATGAGTGTGAGGCCAGCCTGGTCCACAGAGCAAGTTCCAGAACAGCCAGAGCTACACAAAGAAAACCTATCTCGAAAAACCAAGAGGGGGAGGGGGAGGAGAAGGAGGAGGAGGAGGAGGAAGAAGAGGAGGTGGTGGTGGAGGAGGAGGAGGTAGGGGAGGAGGAAGATAATGTTGGAATTCTTGGACATGTTTTATGGGGGTTTTTTTGTATGTTTATGGAATTGTTGTAAAATCTGTCACCTCATTTTATTACCAAGGTCATTCCACTGATCTGGCTGGCTAGACGACTGCCCCCCTTTTCCTTTGACATTCTATGTACAACCTTCTCCAATATGTGGTCTGACACCAAAGGCTAAACTTTGCCCAAAGAGGAAGCCCTCTTTTGGTTCAAGAGTATATGAGTAGCTGCACTCCTGTGCTACTAGACTCTCCAAACAAGCCCTCAAGGTCCACTTGAGAACGAAGGGTGGTCAAGCATCCAGTCCTCCAAATATATCCAAAGGAGACCCTGTGTGAGGAAGTCTATCTTTGAAAAAAAAAGAGGGGGTGGGGAAGGGAAAAGGTGAAAAAGTGTGGGGGGAGAAAAGGAAGTGAGGAGGGAAAGGAAAGAGAAAAAGAAGGGTTAGCATTCTAGACCAGTGTTAGCATAGGTAGTAAGCTGGAAGGTAGAGATGGTTTCATTGTCTACACTAGCCTCTGAAATGCATTTCTAAGCCTATCCTGGGGCTCAGACCCTATGCTTTGCCCTTCTCTTTCCATTCCTGCTTCATTAAACTTGAAAGCCTTCACCAGGCAGTGGTGGCGCACGCCTTTAATCCCAGCACTTGGGAGGCAGAGGCAGGTGGATCTCTGAGTTCGAGGCCAGCCTGGTCTACAGAGTGAGTTCCAGGACAGCCAGGGCTATACAAAGAAACCCTATCTTGAAAAACCAAAACTTGAAAGCCTCAAACAAAGGGAGGACCCTAGATTAATGTTTTAAGGTTCATATTTGGAAAGTTATCAGTAAAGCATATTACTCTTCCCTACGTTTTATATCACTGCATAAATATGGCCAAAACATTTATATTTTTGTGTTAGGGGGAGTTGTAAAAGGGTCTTATGTAGTCCAGTAGCTTTTCTACATACTAATAAAGAACTGTCAAGAAGTAAATTAGGGAAAATATCCCATTCACAACAGTTCAAAAAATTCTAAGAATAGCCGGGCAGTCTTGGCGCACACCTCTAATCCCAGCACTTGGGTGGCAGAGGCAGGCGGATTTCTGAGTTCAAGGCCAGCCTGGTCTACAGAGTGAGTTCCAGGACAGCCAGGGCTACACAGAGAAACCCTGTGTCGAAAAACAAAAACAAAAAAAAAATCTAAGAATAAATCTCACCAAGAAAGTGTAAATTCTGTGAAGAAAACTTTTTTTGTTGTTGTTGTTTTTCTTTTTTGTTCTTTTTGTTTGGTTTTCGAGACAGGGTTTCTCTGTGTAGCCATTGTGAAGAAAACTTTTAAACACTTTAAAAAGCAAGTGAACAAGAAACTAGGAGCTGGAAAGATTTCCTGTGCTTATGGACTGGAATCCAGTAGGATTCCTGCCAAAGCCAAGCTACAGCTTCAATGCAATCCTCAGCATATTTCGAAAGACAAGGCCTTGAGGTCAGCTCATAGAGTGCTTTTGTGACATGCACAAGACCCTAGGTTCCATCCTCAATGCCACACAAACCAGGAGTAGGGTTGAACACCTGTGACCCAGTACTTGGGAGATAGTGGCCAGGAGGATCAGAAGTTCAGGGTGATCTTTGGTGACATAGGGAGTTCCAGATCAACCTTCAAGAAATATATAGATATATAGAAGTTAAAAACTAAAATCCGGGCTGGAGAGATGGCTCAGCAGTTAAGAGTACTGACTGCTCTTCCAAAGGTCCTGAGTTCAAATCTCAGCAACCACATGGTGGCCCACAACCGTCTGTAATGAGATCTGATGCCCTTTTCTGGGATGTCTGAAGATAGCTACAATGTACTTAGATATAATAAATAAATAAATCTTTAAAAAAATAACTAAAGTCCACATATGAGCAAAACATGGGGTATTGTCCTTCCCAGTATGTACTATTTCACTTAATAAAATAATTCCCTGATCCATCTATTTTTTCTGAAAATTGTATTTCATTTTTCTTATTGTTTTATAAAATGCCATTGTGGAAGAGATGATGGCTCAGTGGATAAGAAGAACCCTTGCTGCTCTTCTGGAGTATCTGGGTCCCATTCCCAGCAGCTGCATGGCAGCTCACAACCATCTCTAGCTCCAGTTCCAGAAGATCCAATTCTGTCTTCTGTCCTCCAAGGGAACTACGCACAAATGTTGTGCACAGACGTACATGCAGACAAGACAAACCACACACATAGAATAAGATAATAACAGCAATAAAAATACCATTATGTATATACCTCATTTTCATTGCCCTGTTGGTGGAAATTCAAACTGCTTCCCATTTCCTGGTGCCTGGGAGGGATTTTCTTGGTTAGGTTCACTGAGGTGGGAAGACCCTCCATAAACATGGGCAGCCTCGCTGTGTATGCTGGAGTCCTGGGCTTCTAAAGGGAGGAAGAGAGTTAGTGCAGCATCTGCTGCCTGACCACATCTGCATGTGGCAGCCACCTCACCACTACTGCCTCAGCCCTTAGGATTCATCATACCCAAACTGTAAGCCAGAAGGAACCCTCCCCTCCTCCCAGGCCCATAGAATGCAGACCATGTAATGGTAGGTAAGACTTCGAGCCCTGATCTGGGTCTGCAGCCCAACATGAATATTGAGGTCATCTTTAGAGATTAGCTGCCACAGCTGTATAACTTCATATTTAAGTTTCTCCTTTTTAGAAATCCTGCTGTGTGGAGAAGCCTTAAACTTGAGCTAGAGATGAAGAGTATACTGTGGGTGTCAACATCAGAAGTGGGGACCTCTGGAAGACACCAGCTGTGCTCCTGTGAGAGACATGAGCATGAAGAGTGGAGATGTACACGTGCTGGGCCTCCTGTGTATCCACAAGCTTAGCTGTACACTCTGTGTACTCCATTCATAGCTAACAGGCCATTCGTCTATCAGCTCAGTCTTCTGGTAATTGAGACAACTCACACATTCAAGGGCAGGTTAAGACAGGAACTGGCTGAATTTCACTGCTCTTACAGTGAGTTATTGCTATACTTTTTTTTTTCAGTTTAATCAATATTTGACTTTGATATAAACAGTAATGTGGGCCAGGCAGTGGTGGCACACGCCTTTAATCCCAGCACTTGGGGGGCAGAGGCAGGAGGATTTCTGAGTTCGAGGCCAGCCTGGTCTACAGAGTGAGTTCCAGGACAGCCAGGGCTACACAGAGAAACCCTGTCTCATAAAAACAAACAAAACAAAACCAAAAAAAAAAACAGTAATGTGATCTAAGTAAATAGAGTTGCACTGCATCAGATTTGGCAATTAGAAAAATCAAACATGGGCTGGCCAGATGGTTCAGCGGGTAAAGGCACTGGCTTCCACGTCTGACAATATGAGCTTGCTCCCCACAACCTGCATGGTTGAAGGAAACAACTGACTCACACAAGTTGTCCTCTGGTTTCCAAACACATACTATGCCAAGGACATACACACACACACACACACACACACACACACACACACACACACACACCACATAAATGTAAAAAAAAAAAAAAGTGTGTTTTTTTAAAGAGAGAGAGAAAATATGACCCAAAAAAAACCCCAAAAACAATGGGGGCTTACTGGAGAGATGTGTCAATGGTTAAAATCACGGAGTGTTCTTCTAGAGTACCCATGTTTGGTTCCCAGCACCCAAATGGTAGCTCACAACCATTCTAACTCCAGTCCTAAGAAATGTCATGCTGTCTTCTGGCCTCAGACACTGCATGTATGTGGTGTACATACATACTCAGGACAAAACACCCATATACACAAAATAGAAATAAAGGAAACAATTTTAGAAAGAGAAAAACTAGGGTTGGTGAGATGGCTTATTGCTTGGGTAAAGGAACTTACAGAACAAATCTGTTGACCTGGGCCCCACACAAAGGTGGAAAGAGAAAACTGACTCTACAATGTTCTTCTCTGACATACACACACACTATGGAAAATATGCATACATGCACACATTATGGCATATGCATACACACACATCATACACACAAAACGTTAAAAAAAAATAAGAAAAAAAGCCAGGCATGGTAGCACACAACTTTAATTCCAGCACTCACGAAACAGGGGGAAGCAGATCTGAGTTTCGGGTTACCCAGGACTATAAAGTGAAACCTAGCCTCAGAAGACAGACAGAAAGAGAGAGGTGGGAAGGGAGGGAAGGAGAGAGGGACCCACAGGATAAACAGGCTCCCTAGGACAAAGCCACAGTCTGTAACTTGCTAAAGCTAGCAGGTCTTACCTTTAAAAAGAAGCTTTTGGTACTTCAGGACCTCCTGGGAAGATGTTCTCTTGGGTAGGTTTGGAAGGGCTCTTACTTTTCAAATTAAAATATAAATGACATTTTTTAAAAGCCCAGGCCCAGATGGAGTCACAGCTGAATCCTACCAGACCTTTAAAGAAGAACTAATGCTAATGCTTCTCAAACTATTCCATAAAATAAAGAAGAAAGGGACAGTGCCAAATCCATTTGACAAAGCCAGCATCTCATTCCTACCAAAGCCAGAAAGAAAACAACAGAAAAAGAACTTAAAGGCCAATCACTCTGATGAATATGGATGTAAATTTTCTCAGCAAAATACAAAGTGAATTCAACTACACATCAAAAAGATTGTTACCATGATCATGTAGGTTTCATTCCAGGCATGTAGAGATGCTTCAACATACATAAATCGGTATTTGTTTTTCCTTACACACATTACATCTTGATTACAGTTTCCCCTACCACCACTCCACCCACCCTCACCACCTCTACTTTCCCCTAGATCCACTCCTCCTCTGTTTCCTAGAGAGAAGTTGGGAGGAATGAGGAGGAGGGAGATGGAGAGGGAGAGGCTGAGGAAGAAGGAGAGGGAGAGGGAGAGGCTGAGGGAGAGGATGAGGGAGAGGGAGAGGCTGAGGGAGAGGGAGAGGCTGAGAGAGAGGGAGAGGCTGAGGGAGAGGAAGAGGGAAAGGGAGAGGGAGAGAGAGAGGGCAGGCCTCCCGGAGATATCAAACAAACATGGTATAACAACAACTGGGAGGAGAAAGATGTGTGGGGTTGCAATCAGGATCTAAAGTAAATAAATTAATGAATTTTAAAAAAAACGAATTACAATAAGACTAGACCCAAACCCTCAAATCAAGGCTGGATGAGGCAACTCAGTGAGAGGGAAAGGGTCCCACACTCAAGCAAAAGAGCCAGAGACAACCGCCCTTCCCACTATTAGTGGGTTCCACAAGTACACCAACCTAGGCAACCATAATATATACACTGAGGACCTAGCTCAGACCCATGCAGGCTCCTTGATTATTGCTTCAGTCTCTGTGAGTCCCCATGAACCCTGCTTAGTTGATTCTGTGGGGTTTGTTCTCATGGTGTCCTCAACCCCTCTTGTTCCTACAATCCTTCCCTTCTTCTGCAGGTTCACCAAGCTCTGCCTAGTGTTAAGCTGTGAGTCCCTGCATCTATTCCCATCAGTTGCTGGAGGGAACCTCTCTGATGACTAGGCACCAATCTATTCATATGGCAGAATATCATTAGTAATCATTTCATTTACTTTTTCGTTTGGTTGGTTGGTTGGTCAGTCGTATTTGGTTCTTTCTATACTGAGTCTCTGGTCTGAGCTATCCAGCCTCTGGCTGCTGGTCATCCAGGCAGGGCTAGGCATGGGCTCCTTCTCGAGGCATGGACCACTCATTGGTTGGCCACTCCCACAAGTCCCATACCACCATTACCCCAGCGCATCTTGCAGGCAGAAAATATTTTAGGTAGAACGTTTTGTGACTGAGTTGATGTCATAGTCCCACTGCTGGGAGCCCTGTCTGAACGGATCATTATTTGTAATTCAATCACATTAATAGACTGAGGGGCAGAAGTTGCTCAATCATTTCGATACAGGAAGTAAAGGCCTTTGACAAAGTCTGACATTCTTTCATGATAAAAGTCCTGAAGAATCTAGAAATAGATCGAACATACCTCCTAAAGGTTACATACAATAAACCTACAGCTAATAAATGCCTTGGTCATGGTGACAAGTCGTACTTTCTCACTGCTGATTTTAGTGGACCTACTTTCTGCTTTCTTCCTTTTGCCTCATGGTGTCTCCCCCTCTTTTGGGGGGGGCCTTTTTGAGATAGGATCTCGCTATGTAGTGGCCTCAAATTTCAGTAATCCCCCTGCCTCAGCCTCCCAAGTGTTGTGGTAGCAAGCACACCCCTTCACAAAGTTGTCACCTGTGTCCTATTTACCAATTCTTTTTTTATCACTCAGTAGTACTCCACTGGATAATGATAGCACTATTTGCTTAACCACTCTCCTGCTGATGGATATTTGAGTTGATGCCAACCAAAGTTTTTCTGAAGAGAGTTGCTAATGCATATTTCAATGGCTGTTTTGTGTGTGCATGTATAGGTGTGGTGTGCTTGTTCATGTGTGCGTGCTTTTGAAAAATATGTGCATGTGGGTTCAGAAACGCACATGTGTATGTGCGTATGGACACCAGAGCTCAACTTTGGATGTCATTCCTCAAGAGCTCGCCAGCTTGGTTTTTTTTCTTTCTTTTTTTTTTGAAACAGTTTCTCACTGAGACCTGGAATTGCAGAGATCTGCCTGTCTCAACTTCCCCATTGCTGAAAATACAAATGTATGCCACCACAGCTGGCTTTTTACATGGGTTCTAGGGATAAAACTCAGGTTGTTATTGTTATTGTTGTTGCTGACGCTTTTGTTGAGACAGGGCCTCTAACAGAATCTAGAACTCACTGATTTGGCCAGACTGCTTGGCCATTGAGCTACAGACATCCACTTGTCTTTTGCCTTGACTAGCTTTTTATGCGCATGCTGGAAATCCAAATACAGGTCTTCATGCTTATCCAGCAAACATTTATCCCACCAAGCCATCTCCCTAGCTCCTGTTACATACGATTGCGGAGAAGGGAGCAAATGTTTTTATGGCTCTTTTTAAACTTGTTTGTTTGTTTGTTTGTTTGTTTGTTTGTTTTTCTGAGACAGGGTTTCTCTGTATAGTCCTGGCTGTCCTGGAACTCGCTCTGTAGACCAGGCTGGCCTCGAACTCAGAGATCCACCTGCCTCTGCCTCCCAAGTGCTGGGATTAAAGGCGTGCGCCATCACCGCCCAGCCCTAAACATTTTTTTTAATTATGTGAATGTATGTGAATGTGTGTGTGCCTGTGTTGAGGGTTGTACACATGACTGCAGTGCCCACAGGCCAGAAAAAGGTGTTATGTCCTGGAGCTGGACTTATAAGAGAGTGTGAGCCACCTGGTGTGAATGTTAGGAACATAACTTAATCTTCTGTGAGATCAGCAAGCTCTCTTAACTGCTGAACCATCTCTCCAGACCCTGTTTTTGTGACCTTAAGAAAATACTGCTGAGCAGTGGTGGCGCACGCCTTTAATCCCAGCACTTGGGAGGCAGAGGCAGGTGGATTTCTGAGTTCGAGGCCAGCCTGGTCTACAGAGTGAGTACCAGGACAGCCAGGACAACACAGAGAAACCCTGTCTTGAAAAACCAAAAAAAGAAAAAAGAAAAAAAAGAAAATAAATACCTAGATATAAGATTTGTGGGTCCTCGAGATAGAGGTCAAGTTAGGATCAAGAACTTACAAAAAGTTCTCCCAAGTCATACGATTTTACACTCCTACCAGAAGTTCTAGAATTCCACCAGTGTTGGAAAGATGGCTCCTCCATTAAGAGCAATGGCTCCTCTTCCAGAAGGCACCCACATGGCAGCTCACAACTGTCTGTAACTTAGGTTCCAGGGGATCCAACACCCTCTTCTACCCTCTGTGAGCACCATGCATGCACATAGATGCATAGATGCAGGAATGTGACCTCAGTACTCAGTGGGGTGGGTGGAGTAGAAAGATTAGAAATTTAAGATCATCCTTGACTATATGGGGAATTTGAAGCAGCCTGGGCTACAAGATACCCTCTCTCCAAACAACAAAGAAGCAGTTATCTGGTGGGTATAGTGACTCCTATCTCTAACTCTGGTACTTGGAAGGTGTCAGCAGGCTAACTGCCCCAAATCCAAAGTCAGTTTGGGCTACATAGTGAGTTCCAGGCCAGTCTAGACTACAGACTGATACTCTGTCTCAAATAATCACAAATATAACAAAACTTTTATTTTTTTTTAAAGATTTGTTTATTTATTTCACGTATGTGAGTACACTGTTGATGTCTTCAGACACACCAGAAGAGGGCATAGGATCCCATTACAGATGACTGTGAGCCACCATGTGGTTGCTGGTTTTTGAACTCAGGACCTCTGGAAGAGCAGTCAGTGCTCTTTTTTGTTGTTGTTGTTGTTTTTGGGGGTTTTTTTGTTTTGTTTTGGTTTTTTTGGGGGTTTTTTTTTGTTTTTTTTGTTTTGTTTTGTTTTTTTTTGTTTTGTTTTTTTTTTTTTTTTTTTTTTGTTTTTTCAAGACAGGGTTTGCAGTCAGTGCTCTTAAGCAATGAAACATCTCTCCAGCCATAACAAACCTTTTTAAAAAGTGAGAAAACAACCGGGCGTGGTGGCTCACGCCTTTAATCCTAGCACTTGGGAGGCAGAGGCAGGCAGATTTCTGACTTCGAGGCCAGCCTCGACTACAGAGTGAATTCCAGGACAGACAGGGCTATACAGAGAAACCTTGTCTCGAAAAACCAAACAAAAAAAAGTGAGAAAACAGAGCTAGGCATGATATCTTGTGCCTGTGATCTCAGCATCAGAAGGCTAAAATGGAAGGATTACCATGAGTTCAAGGTCAACCTGGCTACATAGTGAATTACAGGCCAGCCTGCTCCATAGCAAGACTCTATTTTAAAAAGGAGGAAAAAGAAGAGAAGAGGTGGAAGATGCCCATGATGAAACAGATATTTGAGGTGCATATTTAGCCTTGTATACTGATCCAGTTTACTGTGAAAAGCAAATACCTAGCCAGGCATGGTGGCTCATACCTATCTATAATCACTGCACTCTGGAAACTGAAGCAGTTTGCTCTGAGTTTGAGACCATCTTGGGCTATATTGTGAGTTCTGGCTAGCCTGGGGTACACAGCGAGATATTCTCTCTCTCTCTCTCTCTCTCTCTCTCTCTCTCTCTCTCTCTCTCCCTGTCATTCATGAATTTGAGAAGGGGTAGCTGGGGAAGCAGAGGAGTACTTTGAGGGAGGAGAGAAATAATGTAAATATAGTGTGCTCTTGTCTAAAGTCTTCAAATAAATCAAAAAAGAAATGAAAAAAAGGCAAAACTTCTCAAATAACTCGGTGTAACTTTCCCAAAGTAAAGTGCTGACGGTGGTGTTTTATTTCCAAATTAGGGCATAAGCAGTCTTACCACAAGCATGACAGCTGGAGGCTATGATCTAGTATAAATAAATTATGTTTCTCAAAACCAACCTATCGGATTTTGAACGAAGCTGGACCTGGGGGAACATTGCAAATCATAACAATTTCTATTCCCACAAAATGAGGTTGAGAGAACAAGAATATATATATTAATTTTCGGCTGTGATGAGGCTGTAACCCAAGGCCTTGAATATGCTAGACAAGAACTACAGCCCGCACAAGTGCGCACACTCGTGCACGTGCGCAAACACACACACACACACACACACACATACACACACACACACACACACGTATGGAGCTTGAGAATATCATTCTGAGTGAGGTAACCCACTCCCAAAAGGACAAGCATGAATGTACTCACTTATAAGTGGATATTAGTCATAAAATACAGGATACCCACACTGTACTACACAGACCCAAAGAAGCTAAACAAGAAGGAAGGCCCAAGTGAGGATGCTTGAATCTCACTTAGAAGGGGGAAAATAGTCATAAGAGGCAGATGGAGGGAGGGAGCTGGAAAGGAAGGAGGATGGGGGTATGAGGGATTCAAGGTCAGGAGTGGAGAAGGACAGGAGAGATGGATATATGGATGAAAATGTAAATTATTTTATGTATCGGACTACACTGCCACTATTCAGACACACCAGAAGAGGGCATCAGATCTCATTACAGATGATTGTGAGCCACCATGTGGTTGCTGGGAATTGAACTCAAGACCACTGGAAGAGCAGTCAGTGCTCTTAACCGCTGAGCCATCTCTCCAGCCCCAAAACTGTAAATTATTATCTTAAGCAAAATATCTCAACTTCAGAAAGAGAAATACCACATCCATCCCTCATATGACGATCCTACCTTTTAATTTTCCTGTCCATGTAAGAGGTGGGAGGTATATGTCATGAAAAACAAAAGAGGGCCATTAGAGGGAAAGAAGATATTAAAGGGAGGGGAGGGATAAAACAGTATAAAAGAATACATGTGACATGGAAGAGGGAGGGGCTGGTGGTGGAAAAGGGGGGCCAGTGGAGGAGCAATGGGTTAGAGAAGGAGAATAGAGGGAGAGAAGCAATGGAACAAATGAGTCCCCATTGCTCTACACACTGCTGTAAACTAAGGAAGACTGAAAAGCTAGGAGTGGGGCTGTGGGGGTGTAATCCTAGTACTTGGGGGCAGAGACAGAAGGATAAGAGGTTTAAGGCCATCCTCAGCTTCACAGTGAACTCAAAGTCTGCATGGGTGTTTGAGACCTTGCAGTTTATTCTTTTGTTTCAAAAAGACTTAGCCCAGCATGAGATAGCATACACCCGTAGTCCTTGCACTCCAGAAAGATTCAAGGCCAGCCCAATCTACGTGAGTTCCAGGCCAGCCAGAGTTACATGTTAAGTTATGGGTTTTCAGAGGGGAAACCAGGAAAGGGGATAACATTTGAAATGTAAATAAAGAAAATAGCTAATTAAAAAAAAAAAGACCTTATCTAAAAAAGAGAGAGACTTATTTTGGCAAAGTTATAAAAAACAATTCTCCCATGTACTTATTCCTTTAAGAAGATGAAGGAAACATAGATGCCTTCATCTATCTTTGGAGCTTAAGAGACTAGAATTTAGGGGGTCAAACACAGTGGCATGAATCCGTAATTCCAGCAGTTTGGGGAGGCAGGGGCAAGTGGATGTCCGATAGTTCCAGGCCAGCCAGGGCTATATAGTAAGACCTTATTTCAAAAAGAAAGAAAGAGAGAGAGAGAGAGAGAGAGAGAGAGAGAGAGAGAGAGAGAGAGAGAGAGA
>JADRCD010104198.1:0-12639 GCA_019843815.1 Montemys delectorum | reverse complement strand
GGTCAGCAGCAGCTGTGAATGGAAGTCCAAGGATCCAGCAGTTGCTCAGTCCCACAAGGCAAGCAGATGAAGCAGAGACTCAAGGTTATTAAGATAGTAAAATAACTAAAAATGTTTGACAATTAAGATATTCTATAAATAGATAGATGTCTCAAAATCTCAGAGATCCACAGAATATAGCATTTAAAATTATTTCATTATTAAATAGATCTTTTGACTACAAGTCTGTTCCTGACAGCACCCCAATTCTACTTCGAAGATGATGATAAGCATCAAAACCTCCATATGGAGTTGTTTCAAGTGTGGCAAGCTAGCCACTAAACAAAAAAAAAAAAGCCCTAAATTCATGTGAAGACTAAATGCTGTCCAAAAGGAAAAATGAACATAGGATAGTCTACAGCCAAGCTCTGCCAAACGAGTAACCAAGTCCTTCACAATTCCTGTTTCATAGGTCTATCAGATAATCTGGCCCAAAGGCTGAAGATAGATGTTCCAATAGTGTAAAGAATATTGGGGACTGTCTAGGCAATCAGAAGTCTGTCATATAATTTTTGGAAGCTGCATCCCTATACTTCTTGCATACTCAGGTAATATTTATTCCTTCTCGGGTCTCTGGTGGTGTTGAATACTAGATAGTCATAATCTTACTACAAGCTCAAATTGTTCCTAAACAATTTGAATTAAAGAAGATATTATAGGTCTAAGAAGATGTTTTTAGGTTAGTAATACAAGTTAGAACAGAAAATGATTTAGATACAAAATTCTGAATTTACCAAGATAGGATAGATAATAGAATACTTCATCCAAATTGCCAAATGTAAATGGACTAGACATCATAAATGTATATCATACATTATAGTTTTCATAATTGTTATAATTGTATCCAACATATATCTGAGAGGAAAAGAGCCTTTTATTGCACTAAAAAGGGGAAGTGTTAAGGTTTGGTCTTTTGCTGTGTATTGTAATGCTAAATACGGGCTCCAAGGCCTTGTTACTCCAAGGGATGAGAGATTCTACACATACGATGTGACCTTGCTCCATAATTTAAAATTATTAGTTAAATTAAAGATGCTGACAGCCTAAAGCTGGGCAGAAAAGACATGGATGGGGTTTGAGTTCCTGTGCTTGGGGTCTGAGTAGTAGAACAAGGCAGGAAGAAGAAGGTGGAGAAAGGAGGGAGCTGCCATGGGGTAGAAGCTGCCATGGGGTAGGTAAGTCTTCAAAATATGTGCATGAGGACTGGCCAATTGGAGTTAATAGCAGCCCAGATGGAATATAGCAAGTTATAACTTGGGGTTATTGAGCTTCCTCAATAAAAGTAGATTCTAATAGCTTAAAGGGTAGATATATGCCCAGCTCTAGTGCTGATTAAGGCTTATAAAAATAAAGGTTGTGTGTCTTTTGTTTGGGAACTGAATGATCAAGGATGAGTATAAATCTCCAATTGAGATTGAACACAGCAGTAACCCAGACTCAAAAGGACATGTGTGGCATATACTCACTGAGAGGAAGGGAACTGTGTGGAAGAGGGGATGCAGAGGGGAATGGGGGAATCAGGATCAGATGTAGGCCAGATCACATCTGATCAGAGACAGTAGAGAGTGATAGAGGAACAGGAGAATGAATGGAAATCTGCAGCTGCCAGGGTTTGGGAATGGGGTGTAGGGAATCTCTAGGAAGACCCAGAGAGTTGGCATAGAGGAGGCTCCCAGGAATCAGTGGGGTTATCCCTAGCCAAGACACCTAACAGTGGGGGCATGAAACCCTAAGAGGCTACCTCTTGTAGCCAGGCAGGATCTGCAATGGAGAGATAAGGACATCAACCTACCTACAAAACTTTGACCTAAAATTCATCCTGTCTAAAAGCCTTCCAAGGACAAAACTGGAGGACAGACTGAGGAATGGCCATCCAATAACCAGCCCAACCTGAGACCTATCCCTCTGGCAAGCAGCAAGCAGCAAGCAGCAAGGAGCAAGCAGCAAGCAAGCACCGAGCAGCGAGCAGCAAGCACCAGTCCCTTACACTATTAATGAGACTCTGTTGTGCTTGTAGACAGGAGCCTAGAGAAGCTCTACCCAGCAGCTGACTGAAATAGGTGGAGATATTCATAGCCAAACACCGGACAGAGGTTGGGGACTCCTTTGGGCAAATTGGAGGAAGGTTTGAAGGATCTGAAGGGGATAGGAACTCCACAAGACAATCAATAGAGTCAACTAACCTGGATCCTTGGCAGTTCTGAGAGACTAAGCCACCAATCAAAGAGTATACAGGGGCTGGACCAGGCCCCCATCACATAGGGCTGCCTTGTCTGTCCACAGCCTAACCCTGCAGTCTTAATGTACCGGTGTGGGGGCATACCCAGGGGATACGAAGGGGAAGGGGGATGTGTGGAGGACCCTGGGAAGGGGGGCTGGAAGGGTTGACAATGTTTGGGATGTAAATAAATAACAAATGGATTAATAAAAAATTTGAGTTTTATTGTTTGAGTGTCTTGCAATTGATCTTTAGTGTGATGGTTGGACCTGGAATTAAGTATTTTATTGAAATCAACATGTTCATTATGACAGTTCTAAGCTTCGTGGAGTCCTGATAGTGTATATATCTATATTAGTAGCTTATTGAACAAGCAGAATTAGACCCGGAAGACATAGTTACTGATGTGAAAACTAAAATGACTTCTTAGTCGTACTTCTTAGTTAAGGCAGCTGCTCTGAATATCTTCTCAAAAAACAAAACAGAACAAAACAAACACCCACAGTCCAGAGTACGTTGTGCATTTGGGGACCTCAGAAACCTACTCTCGCTCCTTAAGCCAGCCAGGGCAGGTGCCATTCAGAAGGAGTCTTTATGATACCTGCGCACGCTTCAACACTCCACGACTGCACCTTAGAGGGAAGCTGTCTGTCCCTCAGGCAAAGGTGTTGCTGGAGTGCGTGCCTGTGCGGCGTTGACTTAGGTAGAATGTGTATGTGTTCTGCACTCAGGCTCCTCAGAAACACGGGGGTGCTTCTTGTTGAGTATGTTCTCAACTGCAAAGCCTTCTAAACACTGATGGAGTGTGTGCTTTCCTGAAAGTAAGGTCCTGTGTTTATGCAAACATTAACAAGTAGTTAAGAAAACACAAGGAAGTAACAAAAGAGAATGTGATTCCTGGGTAGATGGTTTCTGAAATTATGTATTTTTTCTGTGAAGCATTAGTTGTTTTAAAAGCATTAATGCCGATCTTTGCTTTAAAACGTGGGTGTATAATTTGAGCTAAAACACCTCATTGTACAATGAAAAGTTTACTTTGCCAAGTACTTAATTTATAGTAACTTTCTTCCCTGTAAGAGATTTCTTTAAACAATTTTTAGTAATCTTTTTATGGGAAAGTTCTTATCTGAGGACTGACAGAAATATGAGAGAATTATTCAAAGCAGAATAGGATGCAGTTTATTTAAAAAAAAAAAAAAAACTTCTTAAAAGGATATTCCGCAATTTCTCATACAAATCCTATGTAGGGTTTATCAGCTGTTGTCATGAGAATTACTTAAAAATTTTCATCTGTCTCATGTTTCACATCTGTACCTTTTCTTTTCTCTGTGATGAGGATTAGCTGGCCATAAAGTTCTGGGCGAGGACTGCTGTATATGAGAAATAGCTTATGAAATTCCCCTGGAAATTAGATTCTTAGCATTATTTTTTCTCAGAGACATTATTGTACAAATGACTTGTTGATTTTGAAGAATTTCTGATGTACATCTCTTCATTTAAGTGGTAGGTTGAAAGGTGTCCCACCATGGAGTCAGCATGGAGGATACTTGAGCATATGGTTGGGACAACATTCCTATTCTACTTATTTTTGTGGTCAATTTTCAGATTGCAGGGACATATAATATTTAATGGATAATTGATGTCCCTCTAAATTGACTCCTACTCTCAGTTGGTCAGCCATAGCAGGTGAGACTCACTGTCCTTTCATGTAGTTGGCTGTTGGGTGGGTTTGCCTTTTCTGAGTCATAGATACGGACGGCAAAGAATCCATGGCCTTGTGGGGAGAGGGAGGAGATATAGCTCAGTCAGTAATGTGTGTGACTGCCATGCCAGGATGAGAACCCAGTTCTATCAGCAGCACCCAGGTTAACAGACAGCGTAGGTGGCCTGAGCTTGTGACCCCAGGACTGAAGAGGCAGAGATTCCAGCCTTTACCCATGTACCTATGCTCTTCATGCATACAGAGAGAGTCCAGGTCCTCTTTCTGTATGTCTTTTATCAAATTGTCTCATGGAATCATACAAAATCATCAATTTCTTTAACAATGTTTTTCACATGAAGGATTATAAACTGTACTTTTTAGTTAGAAAATAAAAAGAAACCTTTTATTTGTAGAATATTAATTTCCCTCTCCATGAAACTATTCTTTGTCATTCTCTCTCAACATTAGATTAGGTTACTTACCCAGTTCCCTAAACACACTGCGTTATTGCAGAACTTAGCTGTTTCCTCTTGTCTTCACTTCATCCCTGGACAAAAGGACCAGTGAGGCCAGCACTGCCTTAGCTGCCTGCAGCTTTGCTGATAATGAGCCTCGAGGAAGAAGGGCTATCCTACTTTACTGGGCTGTTAGTTGCTTTCCTCGTTGTTTTGACAGAGTACCTAGCAAAAACCACTTAAAGAAAACAAACTCTATTTTGTACTTCTTTTTCTCTTTGTATTCTTGGAACATCTGTGCATTGAGCTTTGATTTTTAAATTTTTCTGAGTGTCTGTCCAATTCCAGTACCACGCCTTGGAGCTTATATTTGTCACATCTTCTCATTTGGAATATGCCCTTTTATATTAATTTGACCATAACTTAAAAAATACAGACATCAGGTTTTCTTTTCTTCTTTTCTTTTATTTCTTTTTTCTTCCTTTTTCTCCTCCGTTTCTTCTTCCTCCCCCCCCCCCCGCCCCCCCTGTCGTCTTCATTCACTTGGGCCTTATTTTGTTACCCAGGTTGGTCTCTTAAGTTCTGATAATCCTCCTCAATCTCCTGATAGCTGTGCTATTAAAGTGTAACCCCAAACCCAGTGTATTCTTAATACATTTGCTTGTTTTTGAAACAGAGTCTTAATAGTTAGAGACTAGGAGTTAGACAAACACCTTGTTAGGCAGACACAGGTAGAGGGAGCCATGGCTGGTGAATTTCTAAGATGGCCAGCTTTTCCTCAGCATTCGGACTTTGGTCTCTTACCAGCAGGGGCCTCCACCATTCTAATTTGTTTGTGAAGACTCTATTTATTGTCTTGCTTTCTTTCTTTAATTTTTTTATTTTCTTTTAATTTTTATTTTATTTTATTTTTTATTCGATATTTTCTTTATTTACATGTCATATGATTCCTCCTTTCCCAGTTTCCCCTCAAAACAAACAAACAAACAAACAAAAACAACAAGAACAAACCCCTGTTGCCTCCCCCTTCCCCATGCCTGCCACCCCACCCTCTCCCACTTATTGGCCCTGGCATTCCCCTACACTGGGGGGCACAAAACCTTCACATGGCCGAGGTCCATTCCTCCTATTGATGATCAAATTTGCAGTCCTCTACTATACACATGCTGCCAAAACAATCAGTCCCACCATATATAGCCCTTGGTTGGTAGTTGGGTCCCTGGAAGCTCTGAGGGTATGTAGAGAGCCGCACCCGAGCTGGCAGTCGCCATTACAAGATGGCGCCGGCATCTGGTGTCTTCTCCCTGTAACAAGTAGTCTGCACATGTGCTAAGGGCCAGAGCGTGCCAAGTCACAGCCTATCCCGAGGCATCACATGAAGTAATGGCAAAGCAGCCAATCAGAAATGAACACGCCGCTCCAGGGTGTATATAAGCAGTGCCTTTCCAGGGCTCGCTCTCTCCTCGTCACATGATAATAAAGGTTTGCTGCAGAAGGATCCTGGTGTTCCTCGTGCTTTCTTGCCGGTGAGAAAATAGTGCGGGCCACAAGGGTACTAGTTAGTTCATATTGTTGTTCGTCCTAAGGGGCTGCAAACCCTTCAGCTTCATAGATCCTTTCTCTAACTCCTTCATTGGGGACCCTGTACTCAGTTCAATGGATGGCTGTGAGTCTCTACATCTGTATTAGTCAGGTATTGTCAGAGCCTCTCAGGAGATAGCTATATTTAGGCTGGCTTGAACTTCCTTCAGTCTCTGCTCCTAAGTTAATCTCTGCAACTCCTTCCGTGAGTATTTGGTACCCCCTTCTAAGAAGGAATGAAATGTCCACCTTTTGGTCTTCCTTCTTCTTAAGTGTCTTGTGGTTTGTGGGTTGTTCTTCCTGTATTCCAAACTTCTGGGCTAATAACCACTTATCAGAGAATGCATACCATGTGTGTTCTTTTGTGTTTGGGTTACCTCACTCAGGATGATACTCTCCAGATCCATCCATTTCCCTAAGAATTTCATAAATTCATTGTTTTTTATAGCTGAGTAGTACTCCATTGTGTAGATGTACCACAGTTTCTGTATCCATTCCTCTGTTGAGGGACATCTGGGTTGTTTCCAGTTTCTGGCTATTATAAATAAGACTGCTATGAACATGGTGGAGCATGTGTCCTTATTACATGTTGGAGCATCTTCTGGGTATATGCCCAAGAGTGGTATAGCTGGGTCCTCTGGTAGAACTATGTCCAATTTCCAGAGGAACCACAACACTGATTTCCAGAGTGGTTGTACCAGTTTGCAATCCCACCAGCAATGAAGTAGTGTTCCTCTTTCTCCACAACCTCTCCAGCATGTGTTGTCACATGAGTCTTTTATCCTAGCCAGTCTGACTGGTGTGAGGTGGTACCTCAGAGTTGTTTTGATTTTCACTTCCCTGATGACTAAGGATGTTGAACATTTCTTTAGGTGCTTCTCAGCTATCTGGTGTTCATCAGTTGAGAATTCTTTGTTTAGCTCTGTACCCCATTTTTAAATAGGGTTATTTGGTTCTCTGGAGTCTAACTTCTTGAGTTCTTTGTAAACATTGGATATTAACCCTCTATCAGATATAGGGTTGGTAAAGATTTTTTTTTAACTTTTATTGCATTATGATGAGAAAAGTTACATGATTTCAATTTATCTGAATTTGTTAATATTTAAAAACATATTTTAAGTAAATAGAATTAAATCACATTCTTGTTTCCCTTTTGTACCTCCACTTCTCCCAGAGACCCCCCTTCAATACCTACAATATCTTTTTTGACATATTCCTTAAAATTTATAAAATATTATAACAATACAAATAAGTATTATAAAACTTGTTTGATATAAAACAACAATCAATTCAACAGTCTTATGTAGATGCTTGTCTACAGCAATAGTGAAAATACATTTTTATCAATATAAATTTTAAATAACTCCAAACATTAACTGTATACTTCAAAATAATACATCACAACTGGTATTTTCCTAAATGAACATAAATATATAAAGTCTTTTTGTTTGTTTTGTATTTAGTAGAGTTTAAAATCTTGGCTCTTACTGTGGTACAAGCCCAAAATAAGAACAATTTTTAGACATTGGACTTCATTGTAATAAGGCTGTACTTCAATGACCCTCACATCACCAAAGGATTTTACCTCCATCGTAGCTAAGCTGAGAGTTGATAGTTCTGCTGCACCAAGAAATGAAATGTAGGCATGATTTTTGGATACAGACTTCCTGCTGTGGTCAAAGCTATTTGACTTGAGTGAGTGACTTTATTCTCAGCTCACTGAGAGCAGGTTACACTCATTTAAGAAATGGTGTAGGTATTAAGATGGTCTATCCATAAAGTCATTCACCAACTGTTTCAATGAACAATAGTTCTGCTTGGAGGGTGGCATAGATATTAGATGAGGGTAAGAATTTGGTTTATTAGTTGTGATAATGTGGAAAAGCATTCATCTCAGAGAAAGAGTAACTTATAAAGTCCTCTTCTTCAAACTTGATACAAGAGTTACAAACGTCAGGCAAAGCATTCAGTCTCACTCTTTGTTGTTCTCTTAAAAGCAACCTCCCTAGATAATGATCTATGTTTCTTTTGGGTATATAATTACTTTTGAAATATATAAGCTATTCTGAAAACCCTAGTATAGTGTAAAGACATGAAATAAACAATACTACTAACAGAGAGGCTGAGATGGGAGAAGCAAGATTTCAAGATCCTTATGTTGTACACAGCCAGACACTATCACAATCAAGCTGACAGTGTATATAGATTGTACAATGTTGGACAAATTTCTCCAATTACCAAATTAGAGAGACCATTGGATGACAATCAACAAAATTCTAATTCCTCATACTATTGGATGTCAATCGATTAGGATATGTTGATAATATTAATTGTCACTTCCTGTTGTTTTTGTTATGGGAGGTGGAATTAGGTTTGTGTGGATTTGTTGAAAGATTACCTTTTTGCTTCTTCTGTGGTGTAGTTTTGCTCCTTATGTTTATGTTTTCCATCTATTACCCTTTGTAGGGCTGGATTTGTGGAAAGATATTGTGTAATTTTTGTTTTGTCATGGAATAGCTCGTTTTCTCCATCTATGATAATTGAGAGTTAGAGAAAGGATTTATGGAGCTGAAGGGTTTGCAGCCCCTTAGGACGAACAACAATATGAACTAACTAGTACCCTCAGAGCTTCCAGGGACCCAACTACCAACCAAGGGCTATATATGGTGGGACTGATTGTTTTGGCAGCATGTGTATAGTAGAGGATTGCAAATTTGATCATCAATAGGAGGAATGGACCTCGGCCATGTGAAGGTTTTGTGCCCCCCAGTGTAGGGGAATGCCAGGGCCAATAAGTGGAAGAGGGTGGGGTGGCAGGCATGGGGAAGGGGGAGGCAACAGGGGTTTGTTCTTGTTGTTTTTGTTTGTTTGCTTGTTTGTTTGTTTTTTGGAGTGGAAACTGGGAAAGGAGAAATTTACATGTAAATAAAGAAAATATCTAATAAAAAAATTTTTTAAAAAACGTCAAAAAAATAAATAAATAACCTTGAAAACATGTTATTGTAATTAACTAAGTTAGTATCTAATATGACCATATTAGTTTGACTATCTGACTATTAACTTGCATCACTTAATTATTTTAAATAGTTTGTAATAGCAGTCATGAAAAGGACTGGTACTAAACCTTGTATTTTAAAATGAGTTGCACAGGCACAGTACCTATATAAGAATTGAAAAATACAAATACATTGTAACAAATTAATCTTAAATTTTGTATCAATATACAAAGATTTATACCAATGAAAACCTTAAATCTGTGTCAATATACAAAATTTTGTATCAATGTAAGAAAATATAACTTCAATTCTTCATCAAAATATAAAGATTTCTACCAATGTAAGATTATGTCCATAAAATGCTTTTGTTGAAGAGAAGATTCAATAATTCATCCTTACTTACCTAATTTCTTATATTACTTCTATATCCCCTCTTTTTCCTTTTGACTCCTACCCTTTATCCAAGTAAGAAAGGATAGAGAAGAGGGAAGGAAAAATAGACAATCCATGAGTCTAAGCTCCCTATTGTGTTTCCTCCCTGTCCAATACCAGAATTAGTTGTAACCATACCCTAAAATGACAACATATCTATGACTCATTAAATGACCAAACCCATCCACCAGTCTTCTTATAATTGTTTCCTGCTGAACAGGGGTAAAGAATTTCTGTTTGGGAACCCAAAATGCAATTGAAAAAATAGTTAAGTCAAAAGTTAACTGGCATTATTTGTCGTCCAGTCTCTATGTGCTGAGAAAGTTACGGGCTTAATTGAAGTCCTGACTGGAATAGTCTGAAAGGCTGTATGAACAAAGATTATCTATGAAAAGCAATCCACTGTGAAGCATGGAAGGAAGTCTCTGGAAGTAACAACAGTTTGAGGCAGGATCGATCAGGGAACTAAAGCAGCAGGTCTCAGCATCTCAGTATCCCCAAGGGTGAATCTTGTCAGGGCTGCCCTCCTGGTCTTTAATTTTACTTGTAAGGTAGACATTTGTATGGAATATGAGAGTACACAACTCAATTGAAGATGATTTTTTGTTCTTTCTTTGAGCAGATAAAAGGCAACTGTCTTTCTTCACACATTAATTTCATCATATAAACAAACTGCAATATAAATCTCCATTCACGCTATATGTAAGGATTGCATGTAGTAATAAGTCATGAAAATTCTATAGCCAACAAGATTTATTGGCCATGTAAGCTGAAGGTCTGGCTGGATGTGTATATGTTTTTGTCAGTTCCAGAGTTGTTTCTATGGAGGGCTTAGCAATATATACTACCAGTGTATGTGGTCCTTTTGATTTTCTCCTGTGTGCAGATAAGATCTTCAGCAGGTCTCCCTCTATCAAACCCAATCCATACTACTTTGGACAGAGTCCAAAGTCTTTTCTTCTTTCCTGTTAACACAATATAGAGCCTTTCCCCCAACATAACATACATTTGCTCCATCAATTTAAAATCGTTAAGAGTGTAGACTGGCCCAATTTAGAAGCCCCTTTTTTATTTATGTCAGCTCTATTGTGACCTCTCTCACAAAGGATTTATAATATCTTCACAACCATAGAACTTATAACCACCTTCATTTTGATAATTTAAAACAATTATTATAATTTATTGAGACAGGATTTCTCTGAATAGTAAAGGCTGACTTGCCCAAGATTTACTCTGTAAATTAGGCTGGCCTCCAACTCATAAGGACTCTGTCTGTCCATACCTTGATCTCCCAAGTATTGGGATCAAAGGCCTATATTTATTTATTTATTTGTTTGTTTGTTTATATCTATGTACCCTTGAAAACATTTATATCAATTTCCATTTCTTTCTCCCTTCTTTGATAATTTCAAATTATCATTAAAAATTATTAAAATAATAAAAATGCATTGCTAATAAAAATTACTATTTATTTATTTATTTATTTATTTATTTATTTATTTCTTGAGATAAGGTTTCTCTGTATAGCCTGGGTTGGCCTGTCTTTGTTTGTTAGATTAGGCTGGCCTCGAACTCACAAGAAACATATCTCCCAAATATTGAGATCAAAGGCCTGAATTTATTTGTCTATGTACCCTTGAAAATATTTATATCAGATTATCTCACTCAAGATGATACTATCTAGTTCCATCCATTTGCCTGCAAAATTCTTGATGTCCTTGTTTTTAATAGCTGAATAGTATTATTCCATTGTGTAAATGAACCACACTTTCTGTATCCATTCTTCAGTTGAGGAACATCTGGGTAGTTTCCAGTTTCTGAATATTAAGAATAAATCCACTATGAACATAGTGGAGCATATGTCCTTCTGGTATGGTAGAGCATCTTTTGGGTACATGCACAGGAATTATATAGCTGGGTCTTCAGTTAGAACTACTAATTTTGGGGATATCATCAGATTAATTTCCAAAGTGGTTGTACAAGTATGCAATTCCAGCAGCAATGGAGGGATGTCCCCTTTCTCCACGTCCTTGCCAGCATGTGCTGTTACTTGAGCTATTGATCTTAGCCATTCTGATTAATGTAAGGTGGGAATCTCAGGTCATTTCGATTTGCATTTCCCTGATGACTAAAGACATTGAACATTTCTTTAAGTGCTTCTCGACTATTCAAGACTCCTCTGCTGAGAATTCTGTTTAGCTCTGTACCCCATTTTTAATTGGGTTATTTGGTTTGTTGGAGTCTAACTTCTTGATATATATAAATATATATATATATTGGATACTAGCCCTCTGTCAGATGTAAGAAGATCTTTTCCCAATCTGTAGGCTGCTGTTTTGTCATATTGACAATGTCCTTTGCCTTACACAAGCTTTTTAGTTTCATAAGATCCTATTTATCAATTGTTGATTTTAGAGCCTGAGCCATTGGTGTTCTGTTCAGAAAATTGTCTCCTTGTGTTCAAGGCTATTTCCCACTTTCTCTTGTAATAGATTTAGTGTATCTGGTTTTATGTTGAAGTCCTTGATACACTTGGACTTGAGTTTTGTGCAGGGTAATAAATATTAGATCTACTGCATTCTTCTACATGCAAACTGCCAGTTAGACCAGCAACATATGTTGAAGATGCTTTCTTTCTTTGATTTTATGGTTTTGCCTTCTTTGTCAAAGAGCAAGTGACCATAGTTGTGTGGGTTTATTTCTGGGCCTTCAATTCTATTCCATTGATCAACCTGTTTCTACACCAATACCATGCAGTTTTTATCACTATTGCTTTATAATACAGCTTGAGATCAGGGATGGTGATACATCTGGAAGTTATCTTATTGTACAGGATTGTTGTAGCTATCCTATGTTTTGTTTTTGTTTTTGTTTTTGCTTTTGTTTTTCCATAAGAAGTTGGAATTGCTCTTTCAAGGTCTGTAAAGAATTGTGTTGAATTTTGATAGGAATTTCATTGAACTTGTAGACTGAGTTTGGTAAGATGGCCTACTGTTTAGACAGTTTACTGATCTTGGATTTAACTTTGGTAAGTGATATCTATCTAGAAATTCATCCACTTCATTTAGATTTTCCAGATTTGTAGACTATAGGATTTTGAAGTAAGGCCTGATAATCTTTTGAATTTCCTCAGTTTCTATTGTTATGTCTCTCTTTTCATTTCTGATTTTATCAATTTGGATATTGTCTCTTTGCCTTTTAGTTACTTTAGCTAAG
>JADRCD010104192.1:0-19445 GCA_019843815.1 Montemys delectorum | reverse complement strand
GGTGGAGCATGTGTCCTTATTACATGATGGAGCGTTTTGTGGGTATATGCCCAGGAGTGGTATGGCTGGGTCCTCTGGTAAAACTATGTCCAATTTCCGGAGGAACCGCCACACTGATTTCCAGAGTGGTTGAACCAGTTTGCAATCCCACCAGCAATGAAGGAGTGTTCCTATTTCTCCGCAGCCTCTCCAGCATCTGCTGTCACCTGAGTCTTTTATCCTAGCCATTCTGACTGGTGTGAGGTGGAATCTCAGAGTTGTTTTGATTTGCATTTCCCTGATGACTAAGGATGTTGAACATTTCTTTAGGTGTTTTAAAATGATTTTTTAATTTCTTTATAAGGAGCCTAGTGCATGAATCTTTCACATAGTAACAACTTGTATTTGTTACTTTTCTGTTACTATGACTGACAGCAACCTCCTCGGGAGGAAGGGTCTGCTTAGCCCCACAGACTCAGTCCATCATGGCAGGGAAAGCAAGTGGCTTTCCCAGCTGTGGCAGGAGGATGACGGGTGGCTGTTCACATTGAGTCTGTGGTTAGGAAGGTCATAGCATAGGAAGGTCCAGCATGCAGAATGGTACCACCCACATTCAGGATGAGTCTTCTCTCCTTGACACAATCTCTCTGTAAGGACCTCTCAGGCATGACTAATGCTGTGACCCTTAGGTGATTCCAAACTCCATCAAGTTGGCCATGACAAACCCTCACACACCTCAATTTCAATTCTTAAGGCTTAAGTTATTAACTCTTTGTAATTTTGTTATATTTTGTTTTCCCACCTGAGCTGTCATGTTGTCATATTTTAAAGCTTTTCTTTATAAACTCTTTAATGCTCTGCATTTTCTGTTGTCATTTAGATTTCAAATTCCACTAACTGTCCAGATCTTCGCATTCCCATTATGTAGTCTGATAGTATGCAATGAAACCTTGACGCTCTCTGGTAAGTGTCAATTATTTTAGATAGATTCTAGTACTTATAACCAAACCAAACCAAACCAAGCCAAAACAAAACAAACAAAAAACCCCAGAAACAAAAACATGATTTTGTGTTTCATCTAATCCTCTGATTAATTCCAAAGGTGGTAGGCACAAGATCCAATAATGGTTTTTCACTACCAGCTCCAGACTAGAAATCACAATTTTAGAAAAAACACAGGAGGAAAAACAGTCAATGATGTTTCTGTACACATCGTACATTGCATGCCTAAATACAGGCCAATAGCTGGATGCTAAAACAAAAACGAAAAATCTGGTACTACTTGAGGAGGATGAAAGCAGTGACACAGCAGTAGGACCCATGAGCAACGGTGTGCGGAGCTCTGCAGTGGGCTTGTGGCAAGCAGCTAGCAGACCGCACTCAGCAGGGCATTGCCGTGTCAGTGTGGTTGGAACAAGAAGGAACCCTAGAGAGGACTAGAGAAGGCTACTTGGGTTCCTCTTAATTTCAAAAGGAGGTGGGGGCTTTTCTTCTATGCAGAGAGTGAAGCTGCAGACTCATGCCCATATAAAGGGTCTCCAAAGCCACTTAAAAGGGATCCTTTTCCTCTTCTTTTACTGACGAGTTAGAATCTGTTTTGTAAATTCATTTGCAATGTTACTTTGCTTTAATCACTAGGATATGAGTATTTTTAAAGGCTTTTTATTATGTTATTTATACTTTTACTTCTGTCCTGCTAAGTGTTTACTTTTTTCCCATGTCTAATAATTTGTTTCTAAAAATTTGCTTTTTAAATAGTATTGAGTATGGTGTTTTATTTTGGAAGCTTTGTAAAACTAATAACCTATTTTATTCTTCTTGAATTTTTAATTAAATTGTATTTTCAGGGTATACGGATTTGATAGGCAAGGAGGCTGGTTTAACAATATTTTTTAAACAATAAATACCCACAGACAATTATTTTAGAGATTAATTTAATTTTGAAACTTGATATGCCTAAATGAAAGCTAGGTCTGGAAATATCCTTATTGCTTTAGAGGTAAAAATAAATAAATCTCTAAATGAAAATAGTTTAATCAATTCACCATTATGTAAGATTTAATCAAACATAATGTCTTCAGAATAATATCTCATTTCCTTTTGATTATAATGAAAAAATATATTACACATATTTTTTACATACACAGAGACAGACAGACACAGGCATATACTCTGAAATAAATCATGTATATTGAATTATTTTTACCCAGATCATTAATTAAAAATGTTAGCAGATGTTTGTGGTAAGGTGTTGGGTTGTCTGGATATACGCCAAGGAATAGAACAGCTGGGTAATATGGTAGCTGTATCTTGATTTTTCTGTTGGAACACAGTTCAGGAATGAAGTCCTGTGAAAAGAATTCTGGATGCTTGTGAGAAAAGCAAACATGAGCTGTAACACCTCAGTTTTTATGCTCCCCTCAGATAGCAGATAGGAGTGAGTTTACTTCAGATCACTCGTTATTGCTGCTGTTGTTATTCAACGAGATGTTGAAGCTATCCTTTATCTGCCTCTATGGAAAAACATTCTTGCCACATGTGGCTTGTTCTTATGGTTATATACAGATCATGAAAAGTTTACTCAGGTTCTTAACCCTCAGGGTATAAATTGTCTGGGTTCTGAATCAAGTTGGTTATTGCATGAGACTTTATTCTGTCTCGTGTATTGCTTCCCAGGTCCCACTGCCTCTACAGAGGGGACAAAATTCCAAACTGATTTTCACAATGGCTCTCTTAATTTTCACCCCCACCAGCAGTGAATGAGGTTCCTCTTTCCCCATATCTGCCCTAACATTTGTCACTAGGTTTCTTTTCTTCTTTTCATTAATTATTATTTTTTACTTTACAGCCCAGTTGCTCACTTTCTTCCCTCCTCCCCTCCCAGCCCCTTCCTCTCACCTCTTCCCACCTCCCATCCCATGCTTCCTCTTTTTTTCCCTAGAACAGGGGCATCTCCCATGAATATCAACCTGCCTTGGCATATCAAGTAGCAGTAAGGCTAGGTGCATCGCATTGTCTTCTATTGAGGCTAGACAAGGCAGCCCAGTTAGGCAAAAGGGATCCAAAGATAGGCAACAAATTCAGACAGCCCCTGCTCCTGCAGTTAGGGGTCCCGTATGAAGACCAAGACGCACATCTGCTAGATATGTGCACAAGTTCTAGGTCCATCTCATGCATGTTCTCCGATGGATGGCTCAGTCTCTGTAAGCCCTTATGGAGCCAGGATGTTTGACTCTGTGTTTTCTTGTAGTATCTTTGACCTCTCTGGCACCTTTGGTTCTTCCTCCACCTCTTCCACAGGATTCTCTGAGCTCCACTTAGTGCTTGGATGGGGTCTCTGCATCTGTTTCCATCAGTTGCTGGGTGAAGCCTCTCAGATGACACTGATGTTAGGCTCCTGCCTGCAAGTATAGCAGAATATCACAGGAGGGGAAACTGGGAAAAGGGATAACATTTGAAATGTAAATAAAACATCCAATTAAAAAAAAGAAAAGAAAGTTGTACAAAATGTAAGCGACTTTCCCCTTCATCTGTTGCCTGATTTCTGTGATTGCTATTAATTTGGGGAGTGAACCTAGGGCCTTGTGTTTGCTAAGTGCACATTCTGTTATGAGGTGCAGCCCCATCTCTACTAGTATTTGTATACTGACCACTTTTTTTTGTCAAAGAAATTAAACATTTTCTGCTTCATTAAACACAGGAAGCAAATTAAAGGATGTGCTGTTTAAAATGCTCAGGACATTTTAAAGCTGAAAAGTACTTTAAAACGATTCTAATTTGTTTATACTTTAGGGGAAAATTTTAGCTCCATTTATTAGTAGAAACAGGATCTGTGAAAGTGTGTTTTAGAGCCTGTGATTTTAATTATGACATCACTTACATAACTAACTTTGCTATGTAAACATTCTCCTGCTCACTTGGCTGGCTCAGTGTACCGTGTGTAGATAGTAATGAGAGATAGATCAAACTCCCCAAGTCCATAACTGGGTGTGAGTGGTTTATTCTGGGAAATTAAATGAAAAAGAACGATTTCCCCCAAACACCTAACAATAATTGGATCCAATACACTGAACACCAAACCTTAAAATCCAATCTTTCAAACAGAGGGAATCTTTTCACTGTGAAAGAGAAGAAAAAAGTATTACATTCCTATCTTCTCAAAGGAGAAAATTAAAATGGCACCCACTTTACCATCCTATGGCTTTTCTCTCCTTCCTTTTTTTTTTTTTTGCAAGGGGCAGTGGCAAGAAAACAATGATTTTTCAGACAACCTTTAAGGTTTCAGTTAATTAAATTGATCGTCCTATTTGGGATTTAATTCAAGACTTTCCAACTGTTGCTATGACTCATTGATAAAGAGATGGGTTGAAAGGCAGGCTACATGCTTACCAGAAATGAATGGCCTTGTGTGCCGCCAGCATCATAGTTTTGAGCAAAACTCGTCATTGGGCAGTTTTAAGGACTTTGAACCCAGTCTTCCTGCTTCTCCTAATAACATCCTTTGTGTTTCCAGTTTCTTCTTTTAAATGCTGTTTCCAAAGACTTGTCCTCGTCTGTAAAGACCCTCTGTTCTAAGGAGAGTTTTCATAAAATCACAGACAAGTGGCCACCAAGAATTGTGGTCCTGGGTCTGTGCTTTCCATACTCTGTACTGTCCAAATGGGCAGACACTGGGATGTGAAAATACAGAGAGAGAAGGAAAGGCACCAAGATGCTCAAGACTCCTGGTTTTCTTTGATGAAAGAGGAGTCCAGGGTCCAGGGTTTCAGGACCTTTTTCTGCAGTTGCTTAGCAAGTCTATAAGTCAGTCATTCAATATCTGGTTTTGTTTCTTTCTAAAATACAGAACAATTTTTAAAAAATAATCTCTTGTTTTAAATGGCGTAGAAATCATTGATAAGCTGGTGAGCTGTCTAAAGCCCAGTACTCATATCCATGTTTGTGTAAGCAGCCATGATTAAGCTCTACAGCTGATGGAAAAGACACAAAGATAGGAGGAAAGCCAGTTAGAAACAAGGGGGTTAGCAGAAGAGAGAAATGAAAGTGAGTCTGACCAGAATTAATTATATGCTGTATGACATTATTTAAAAACTTGGGTTTCACAAATCAACTTGTCTAAAGTGAGACCAGGAAGCCATGGCCCAGCAGCTAATAAAATTCTCAGTCACAAGGACCAGAATGTGGATCCCACAACTTGCCTAACCAGCTGCCTCCTACAAACGCTTATGACTCCAGTTCCAATGAATGAACCACCCCCGTCCTAGCTGCCTCATGTGGACAGGCGTGCTCATATCCATGCATATAAGTACATATGTGTACACATGCAAACATAAGTGTATATATATGTACACAGACACAAGCATACCCATGAAAATAAGTACAAATATGATCTTCAGAAATCAAAATGAAAAGGTGAGTGAGAGAAACCAGGTATTGGTTGCTCTATTGGGATGAATTTGAGCACTGGAAATGGGTTTCACTATACAATGGTGGTGGTGGTGGTGGTGGTGGTGGTGTTGGTGGTGGTGGTGGTGGTGTTGGTGGTGGTGTTGGTGGTGGTGGTGGTGGTGTTGGTGGTGGTGGTGGTGGTGGTGGTGGTGGTGGTGGTGGTGGTAGTGGTGATGGTGGTGGTAGTGGTGGTGGTGGTGGTGGTGTATTCTTGCCCATTAGTATTCATTGTCCTTCCCCAAGGGCAGATCTTGCTTCTCCCTTCACTGTCTTCAAGAGACACCCCAGGTCACAGGAGCATGTACAACGATTGAGTTTCCAACAACTCAAATCAGGGACTGACTCTTGGCAAGCAGTTACCTATTTTACAGTGGCAGAAAAAGCCTTGGAAAGAAGCTGAGAAGCATAGCCTGCTTCTGAAATCTCTCCTGGCTGATATGTTCACAGAGTGGAGATGCCATTTAAGTGTGGGCAGGAAGAAAATGAAAAGCAAGGGTTGAGTGACAAAAACAAAAAGAGTTTATAAAAATTGGGAAATTAGGAAGAAAGGGGATGAACAAGGTCAAATTATGACAACCCTATAATTATCACTGAAGAGAAAATATCAGTTTGACCAAAGCTGAATTGTTCTCCCTGGCAACCATTGGCTAATACACATGTCACATTCTAGCATAACAGGCACTAAATCAGCTTGCTGTTTCTGGCATCTTGCTTTAGTTTCTGTTTGTATCAAATGCATATTGATCACTTACTAAGTGTCCTACCACCCTATCAGGGTTATGACACAATAGGGCTTAGACACAGCTCAGCTCTCTATATGTGGGTTCTGTCCAGCAGGATGCCTTGGTCCTGTTTCACATCTCTGCTCAGCTATGGATCTTACCCATTTCTCATAGCATGCATCTTCTTTATCATCTGGAACTCAACTATGAATTTTTAATCCAATAAAAAGCACCTCTTGATTTTTAAGTCTCAAATATCTCACAAAGATTCATTTGTTGACAGCTTGGTTCTCAGCAGCCAGGGCTATGGTGGGTGGGTGGGCAACTTTCAGGAGGCAGAGCCTTGTGGAAGGAAGTAAAGTCACTAGGGGGGTGATGAGACAATAGAAATACCTCTCTTCTTGTTTCCCTTGTTCCTTGTCTTACAGGAAGTAAGCTTCCATGTGATTTTCCCATGATGAATTGCTTCAAAGTAAGAGTACCCACCAACAATGGACTGAAATTGCCAACACAGAGGACCAAAGTCAATGTCTGCCTTGTATTCATCTGAAGAATTTGTCACAATGACAGAAAGTTGACTAGCACACAACACTTTAGTGATCAAGCAACTTTCAATCTCATCTCAGTGAACCAAATACTTCAATATAGGTCTTCATTTGCTGCCAAACTAGTTTTGTAGTGTCTTTTGTTCACAGTCAACCAAGCTTAGCCCAACTATGTGGAAAAGGAATTTCATTTTCCCAGTACTAACCTTCATTTCTATTTCAAATGTATATTTTGTTTGGGGGACAAAACACAAGTTCATTGCCCCCTTCGGTGTGCATCCCACTGACATTCAGGGGATGGAGGAATGATTTTCTTATGCATGTGCACTCTGGCTTCCATATCTGTAAGAACTGGCAATTTTGCTATCTTCCAGTGGGTGCAAGCTAGGACAAGAAGATATGACAGAGGTTATGATAGATCATTAAGAAAGTGGAAAGGATAAAATGATCTAGAAAGTACAAACATGAAGGAATCCAAGTCATTATTTCTACAGATCCTGCTGGGGAAGAACAAGTAATTTCAGGCTATATTTTAAACAGGCTTGGGTCCATGTGTGCTGGCCCTTCCTAGAACAAGGGTCTTTCCAGAACAACTCACTTTAGGGTTTTACTACTACATCTTCAGTTGGCCGAAAAAGAGAGCTTTATTGTTTCTGGGTCCTAAAATTCAAGCTGACCCGAAGTTTCCTCAGTTACATCCCTCTCTCAGACTCAGGCTGAGTAGGGCACTATTTGTAGGGGACCCTGCTGTTGCATTTGGCTAACCTTCCCTTTGACTCTGGAGCCCACTGGTGTCTCTGTGTATGAACAGGTAAGCATCATAGGCTTGCGAGCTATGGCCAGTCTATCACTAAGCCCCACACCTGCTCACAAAGCTTGATTCTACAGTCCTACCTCTGAACTTCAAAGACTTTGCTACCCTACAGCCCAAGAAAAGAAGGAAAAAGATCCTACATCTACATTCATACCCGGTGAGACCAGTACCACTGGGGGCTTTATGAGATAGTCCGACTGGGCACAACCAAGTTCTGAATCCTGCTGATAAGGTCATCTTCTTTATCTTCCATCTCCTCTCCTGACTGAATCGCAGAGGGGAATGTCATGCTAGCATCCCTACTAGAGAATCTCTCCACTATACAAGTCAGGATGCTGGGAACACTGTTGACATAATGTGGGATAGCCTTCTTTTTATTTTCTGTTCAGCGTATTTGCTGTTTCCTTATGATACGGTGGAATGAGCTTTCCTTTTCTAGTTTTGTATTGTTTCCTTTTGAAATGAAAGCTATTTTGCATGTGTAAAGTCTATGTGTTTGCATGTGTTGGGGTGAATGTGTGTGCACATACATGTAAAGGTGTAGGAAGGCTCAAAGTTGAGGATGGGTGCCTTCCTCCATCACTCAGCACTTCCCTGAATCAGGGTCTCTGAAGAAACCCAGAGCTTGTCAATTCTCTAGAGTTTATGTATCCAGCTTGCCCCAGGGATCATCTGCTTCTTCGCCTAGGTACTGGGATTAGAGGTAGTTTCCAAACCTGTCCTGCTTTTACAGGGGTTCTGGGGGGGCCTTATGCTGGTATGACAAGCACTTCATACAGCCCTCTCAGCCCTTGAAATGATTCTTGGTAAAGTAAATGGAGATGGTAAAAGTCATGTAAGCGGAGAGATGGCTAAAGTACTGAAAACACAGGAGATAATGTCCTTCCCTCATGTCTGCCACACAGCAAATTGATAAGATGGCTTTAAGGAGATTGTTTCAAATAGCATTACAGAATATCATCTCTCCATAGGAAGTAGAGCAAAACTATCTTGCTTTAAGGAGAAAATATTTTTAAATTTTTGTTAAGACTTTCAACCAGTCCATTATTGCCACTCAAAAGTGTTTGCCTTGGCCACACCCAGAGATTGCACCACATCTTGAATATTTGATCTAAAGCCATCTTCCATCTGACTCAGAGCCCATACCTCCATCTCAGAAGATGGAGTGAGCAAATATGGACTTCCTTCTGCCTCCCACATTTTTCTTTGCTCAGTGTCTGTCTACATCAAGGGACCCATCTGCTAATATAAACAGATGTGTTTCCAGACAAATGAATGCCCCTCCCCTGTCAATCTTATTACTTCTTTGCCAAGACAAAGACCACCAATGATTCTCCCTTTATTTATGTACTCATCATGTCTCAGGACTGTGTTCTATCAATCAATATATCTCTCAAGCTGTTGCCATTCTTGGTGTTGTGGACAGTCATGGACAGCTTTAGTTGTTATTTAATACTATTTTTTTTTCAGTATACTTGTATCTTTTCCCATCTCTTTCCAAAATCTCTTCCAGGATTCAGCCCGTCCATTGTGGCAAATAATTCTAATCCCCATTCCTTCATGCTGGAGTCCTCTCACTCTTTCATTACCTACATATTAGGATCTATACCTCAGGACTCACAGCACCAAACTTGAAGATCATCTTGATTCCCTTCCAATTCAGTTGGCACCATTTGTAATGAGGCACAGTGTATTTGTAATGAGACATAGTGTTCTGTAGCTATTCTGTTTATAATTCATTCTCCCTTCCCAACTCCTAATGTCCAGTCCCCAGTTCAGTTGAAAAAACTTTTTTTTTACTCTTTTTATGTTAGTATTGGAATCCCTCTTTTCTTTCATCCTTCTTAGTTGGTGCCCTTTAAAAGCAACCCATAAATGATGGTGCTTTTTCTGTTCTTTTATATAGACCCTCCCTCTTAGCTTCCAGGAGAAAGTCTAAACCCCAGGCATGACATTAGAAATAGGGTCTTTGTCTTCTGTTGCTACCTTACTATGTTACAGTTCCTGACTGTGTATCACCCAGTATCAAGCTGATGTCCTGTATCTTAGTGCTTCCCTGTCCCTTCCTTTGCCACAATCATGAGTTTCCTGACTGCCTGGAAAACACTTGGAAATCTTTCAGCATGAGCATGGCTATGTTCTCCTTGGGAGAACCTTTCCATTCTCACCAAGGTACTGCCAGCTTCAGGGCTCCCAGTCCTTATAGTCCCATTAGCTATTGTGCCTAGTTCACGCAAAGAATCCTACTTGGTTCTGGAATGAGCATTTATTAATCCCGGGTCCTCAGTAAGGGCCTTGTAACTAGTTGTATTTATTAGGAGTGTGGATTTTATACTTTTCTCTCAGATAATGGTAGTGTTTTAGAAAAAGTCATTGTTACAAAATTAGTAATGCTGAAGAGCTTCAGAGCATTCCTAATAACATCATTATAATAGTGTTCATAGCATCCCATCTGCTAGAATGCATATGCTCAGAGAGAGGAGCTGACGAGGAAAACATTGGGAAGATGATAACTGCACAAACATTATTTATATCCACACTGGCAAACAACAAAAGCTGTGAGATTGATTCAAAGTTGCACATTAATATTCTTTGTACATAGAATATAGGTTAGTGGGAGGTTATGGTTCATCTAAAAATATTCAACGATAGTGTGAAGAATTCTAAATGAACACTCACTACTCGCAACAGAGCCCAGAAGTCTACTAGGAAACAGAGCAGGCTGAGATAGAAACAGAAATAATGGTAGCACAAGGAAATTGTTTGTCCGTGGCCATATCTCATCATGAACCAGGAACCGAGGGACTGAAAATTCCAGAAGGCATTTGGAAAATATGCATTTTATGTTAGCAGCTGTGTAAAAATTTCTGATTCTGGTTTGCTCTAAATATCTTGGAGATTAAAATATCACCTCACAGAGAAGTTTTGAGAGAAATGTAAGAAGAGACACGCCCAATGCTGACAGAGGGCTCTTCAGAACTCCCTGCCTGTTTGTGCAGCTTGTTGATAAGTAATCAATTTATTTTTTTTTAAACTATGTCTTGCTATATAGATAGAACTATTAGTGAACTCAGACTTTCAGTCTCAACTCCCAACTGCAAGATTTATATGTATAGGCTACCGTACCCAACTCCATGCATCTTAATAATGGAATAACTAAGTGCTAGAAAAATCAGGAATTCTATACATATTTAATCTAACATAGCATAAAAGTACCTACACTCAGCATAGATGTCATCAAATATTTTCTGTAAGGAGCTGGGTAGAAGAATTTTTGCCTTTGAAATTTATGTATTTGTTGTTGTAATTACTCCACCATTGAAAACAACGCCTGTGTAGATGAATGGAAATGACCAGCCTTCAATAAATCTTTATTGACAAACATGTGCTTTGGCTGGCATCAACTCTCAGGGCACAAGTCACAGACTTCTGAGTTACTGATTAGAATCAATGAATTTAAGTAGAGCTTTTCTGGCTTCTTTGGCATTTTGCAGTTATGGTTGATAAAAGAATACACATAAGATAGGCAGTGTGGTGTTCTGTGACTCACATTTTAAATGACAAATTCATATATTCATTTTTTATTGGTTTAAGAATGACTAGCATCCTACCTGGTGTTTTTAAAGTCGATAACATACCTTACTTGGGAAATAAGTTTCTGTCTTCTTTTGCTGTATTTTCAGACAGAACCATGAGATTAAGAGACACTGTGAAGATTGGCTGTCTTATATGCCAAAAGAAGTCACTATATAAACTCATTCAAAATGAAAGAAAATTGCAGTCCTAAGTACTAGGGAAATGGGATTCTGCCTCAGACAGAGAATCAGTCCTTTCCTCCAGGAGCCTGGAGGTGAAAAGAAAATGAAGATAGACAAATTCCATGCTTTTCATCACTGGAAAAAGCAAATGCTTCATATTGATGAATCGTTACTCAATTGAGTGGGGAACCCCCAGGAAGCCTCTTTGGTGTTAATTTAACCGTACCCTGCCTTCCATGGGAGAGAGGTTTCTGTATTTTTCAGCTTATTTTACCACCAGAAGGAAAATAAACTTTAACAAATCTTATAGCCTTGGGTGTGTTGCCAGATTCTGCACGCATGTGTGCATCACGTCTTCTTGTCTTTTGCTTTTACCTTCTCTCTTACTTTGAGTAAATACTGTTGATCCACCTGACTCTAGAATTGAGTCTAGTGGCGCTGCAAGCATTTCACCTGTGATATGATAAAAGCATTGTTCTTCTGAGCTAAGGTAGCCCCTGGGGCTTTTCTGTGTGGGTAGCCATTAGATACCTGCTCTTAAGGATGTTCTCATCTGTCTTCTTCCAGCATTTTCTGTCCTGAATGAGACAATTGATGCCACACATCAATCACTATCAATGACCTTCTGATTAGAACATGCCCCTGTCTCTCCCCTAAAATCTCTCCATTAAGATATGTCCCTTTCTCAGGAGTGAAAGCCTAGTATATATTGTTATTTCCTTTTGAGCCTGAACATTTAGGTCAACTGTTGGGTTCCCCTCCTCCCGCCTCTGGTGCTTTATAGTTTTTTTTTTTCCTTCTCATGTCTTAACAATAACTCTGTCCACA
The DNA here is from genome assembly GCA_019843815.1 of Montemys delectorum. Classification (NCBI taxonomy): domain Eukaryota; kingdom Metazoa; phylum Chordata; class Mammalia; order Rodentia; family Muridae; genus Montemys; species Montemys delectorum. The sequence goes on along the minus strand of JADRCD010104192.1, from coordinate 7,351 downwards.
TATTTTCTAGTATGTGTTGAAATATCTTGCCTCTCAGAATTTCAAGACCTTGAACAAGTATTAATCTGTTAAAGAAAGCTATAAAAGAAAAAGAAGGTCAGAGAAATTCATGTCACTCCTACAACTAAAGCTAAAAACATTTGATGTGTCTCCCAGGGGGCAGGCTGCACAGGGGTATGTGGATAACCCCAAGTCTCTTCATCAAATGACAGCACCAAATCCATCACTCTGATAGTAACTTTTGCTTTTAAGCTGTGAAAAGATGCCTCCCTCCCTAGTCTATTATATTTGGGGAGAGGGAATGGGCATAGAGGACTTTAACCCCTTAGATACTATTTAAGAAAATCTTTTTTTGAAATTGTAATTTTCCATTCTATATCCCCATTTTAAGGGCAATCATTTTTCAAAGCTTGGTGTTACACATTTAAATTTCATGTTACTATAGGTGGTGGTTTGAGTAGATTTGGCTCCCATAGACTCAGGTGTTTGGATGCTTGGCCCACAGGAAGTAGCACTATTAGGAGGTGTGGCCTAGTTGGAGGGTATGCTTCACTATAGAGGTAGGCTTTGAGCTCTCTGTCCAGAGTGAAATTTAATTGGTCGTTCTGCTGTTTGCAGATCAAGATGTAGAACTCTAGCTCCTCCAACACCATGTCTACCTGCACGCTGCCATGCTTCCCACCATGATGATAATGGACTAAACCTCTGAAGCTGTAAACCAGAACCAGTGTAGGCCAGAAGAGGATATTGGATCCCTTGGAGCTACAGTTATAGGTAGTTGTGAGACATCTGATGTAGGCGTTACAAATCAAGGTCACAGTCCCTGGAATAGCATTACACAAGCATTTTTACTGTCAAGCCATGTGTTCAGCCTACATTACACGTTCCTGTGCCTGCCTGTTTGTTTTTTATATGACTCATGCCTTTGATTTCCCTTCCACCAACATCTCCAATTCAACTAAAGGATGACTTCTAAGTGTCTGTCTGACCCTGAAAGGAGAATGTAACACAGATTAGCTCTTCTGGTAACAATCTTCATTTCCTTCAACTTTTGACAGTCTTTCTGAAGGCTAAAAGTCTTAGATTACACCAGTTGTGCCAGGGTTGCCTGGCTGCTAGCCATGAACTATTAAGTTAAAGACAAATAAGAAGTAATGTCTCAAGACCAATGGCCACAAACTCTTAAACATTTCAGAAGATGCCAGATGGTGGGATGCTTCAAGTCTCCGGGACAGAGGTAAACAAACTTGCACGGAAAGACATGCATAACTAAGGCTGTGTATGGGGTAATGCACTTGCTCTTGGCATGGTAATGCTTTTCAGAGCCTTCTCTACTTCCTGTTTATATGCCTGTGAGCTGATCACATAGAGAGCATGACAGCAGATGTTCTACTTCTATGCATTGGATCCAGAAGCCAGAGTGATCCATCTTTATTTCAAGATTTCAAGCTGTACTTTGAATGAGGAATCCTCACCTCCACCCCATAGGCTCATATATTTATAAGCCTGGTCTTTGGCTGGTAGAACTGTTTGGGAAGAATTGGGAGGTATGGCCTAGTTGGAAGAAGGGTATCATTTGGGGTAGGCATTGAGGTTTAAAAGCCCACACAATTCCCAAATTCTCTCATTTTCTCTCTCATTTTCTCTCTCATTTTCTCTTTCATTCTCTCTCTCTCTCTCTCTCTCTCTCTCTCTCTCTCTCTCTCTCTCTCTCTCTCTCTCTCCTTCCCTTATGCTCCCAGTTACTGCTAGCTTGTTTGCTTGCTTAATGCCATGTTACCATCATAATCGGCATGGACTTTCTGTGAGCCCTGATAAATGGTCTTTTTATAAGTTTCCTTGGTCATGGTGTCTCTTCACAGCAATAGAGAAGTTACTAATACACATATATATATTTACAAACATACATACATACATTCATACATTCATACATACATACATACATACATATAAATATGTAACCAGGGAAATTGTTCCAGTGTCTATGTCTTCAAATATAAATTTGTTAATATCAAGTTAGAAAAATTGCACATTGGAAAAAATGTACCACTTTTACATGAAAGCTAGCATCTGGACAAGCACTGGAAAAAAGGATGTGCCACTTTCAGATGGAAGGAACGCTACTTAGCTTGTTCATGACATCCCTAACACATAGACAGTGAGTGGTAAGCCTCTTTACTAAACCTGTGTGGATTGGTTGGACAGATATCCTATCTACCAAAGTAAACCTGTTGGCTTAAGGTCAGCAGTCTACACTCACCCTCTAGGGTGAATGGACTCAACACACAACATGAAAGGGTGCCTTGGCAGTGCTCTCTATGCACCCAAGCCAACAGGACAGTGCCCTCAGAGCTGACCTTGTCACCGTTGCCAGCAGGTACCCTTCCATAGCTGAAGATGCATCAAATTCCAGTGACAATTTCTCTTAGTTCTGCCCATCACAGCAGAACAAACAGAAAAACATTTCTATAACTAGATTGCCCAGAACTTGCTCAAGATTGACCTGTGACCTCCATTTATGAAAAATGGATCAGCTTGGCTGCTCCATGCTGACACAAAGCATGTTCAATGAATGCTTACATTATAAAGAATGAGCAAACACCACACACGGAAATTAAATCCTTTTCACTATCCATCTGCGTTGGAGCACTCATAAATTGAAATGAGTGTGAAAGAGCTGTCCTCAATCAATTCCAACTCCAGTCCCTGACTTGATTATGCTCCATGTATCAATATATATTCCTGTAATTAAATGTGGTTCAGTGAGCATTAGTGGTATTAAAAGGGGGAGAATCGGGGCTTCATGTTACTTCCCATCATGTTGTTGAAGGAAACAATAGACTGATAGAAGGTGATAGTGGCAGAGAGAGAGAGATGGTAGTTGCATGAACCATCATTTTCTTGTGTGAAGATTAATTTCAGAGCAAGAAGGTGCCATCTTGTCTCCTGGGCAATCTCTCCTAGGACAGAGGATTGCCGGTGGGGGAAATCATCACCAACATCAACATGAGACATCCCATGATGATTTGATTCACTCATTGCTCACTCTGCCATGGCCACTCAGGTATTCAAGCCTTTCCTTACACCCAGTCTAAGCAAAGCAAAAAAGTTTTCTTTTTCTTTTTTCTATTTATTTATTTATTTATTTTTATTAGATATTTTCTTTATTTACATGTCATATGATTTCTCCTTTCCCAGCCCCCTCCCCCAAAAAACCCCAAAAAACAACAACAAGAACAAACCTCTGTTCCCTCCCACTTCCCCTTGCTTGCCACCCCACCCTCTCCTGCTTACTGGCCCTGGCATTCCCCTACACTGGGGCACAGAACCTTCACAGGGCCGAGGCCTTCTCCTCCCAAGTCATTGATGACTGAGTTGGCCATCCTCTGCTATACACATGCTGCCAGAGCCATCAGTCCCACCATGTGTACTCCTTGGTTGGTGGTTTAGTCCCTGGGAGCTCTAAGGGTACTAGTTAGTTCATATTGTTGTTCATCCTAAGGGGCTGCAAACCCTTCAGCTCCTTCAGTCCTTTCTCAAACTCCTTCATTGGGGACCCTGTACTCAGTTCAATGGATGGCTGTGAGCCTCTACTTCTGTATTAGTCAGGTACTGTCATAGCCTCTCAGGAGATAGCTATATTTAGGCTGGCTTGTCCTTCCTTCAATCTCTGCTCCATAGTTAATCTCTGCAACTCCTTCTGTGGGTATTTGATTCCCCCTTTTAAGAAGGAATGAAATGTCCACCTTTTGGTCTTCCTTCTTCTTAAGTTTCTTGTGGTTTGTGGGTTGTATCTTGGGTATTCCAAGCTTCTGGGATATTATCCACTTATCAGTGAGTGCATACCACATGTGTTCTTTCGTGACTGGGGTACCTCACTCAGGATAATTTCTCTTGATCCATCCATTTCCTTAAGAATTTCATAAATTCATATTTTTAATAGCTGAGTAGTATTCTATTGTGTAGATGTACCACATTTTCTGTATCCATTCCTCTGTTGAGGGTCATTTGGGTTGTTTCCAGATTCTGGCTATTATAAATAAGGCTGCTATGAACATAGTGGAGCATGTGTCCTTATCACATGTTGAGCATCTTCTGGGTATATGCCCAGGAGTGGTATAGCTGGGTCCTCAAGTAGTACTATGTCCAATTTCCTGAGGAACTGCCAAACTGATTTCCAGAGTGGTTGTACCAGCCTGCAATTCCACCAGCAGTGAAAGAGTGTTCCTCTTTCTCCACAACCTTGCCAGCAACTACCGTCAGCTGAGTTTTTGATCTTAGCCATTCTAACTGGTGTGAGGTGGAATCTCAGGGTTGCTTTGATTTGCATTTCCCTGATGACTAAGGATGTTGAAAATTTCTTTAGGTGCTTCTCAACCATTCGGTATTCCTCAGTTGACAATTCTTTGTTTAGGGAAACAAGACCCTTTACAATAGTTACAAATAATATAAAATGCCTTGAAGTGACTAATTGAGCAAGTGAAAGATCTATATGACAAGAACTTCAAGTCTCTGAAGAAAGAATTCAAAGAAGATCTTAGAAGATGGAAAGATCTCCCATGCTCATGGATTGGCTGGATTGATATATTAAAAATTGCCATCTCACTGAAAGCAATCTGCACGTTTAATGGAATCCTCATCAAAATTCTAACTCAATTCTTCATGGAGTTGGAAAGAGCAATTTGCAAATTTATCTGGAATAACAAAAAACCTAGGATAGAGAAAACTATTTTCAATAATAAAAGAACTTCTTGTGAACTGCCATTCCTGACCTTAAGCTGTACTACAGAGCAATTGTGATAAAAACTGCATGATATTGGTACAGTGTCAGGCAGGTAGATCAATGGATTAGAATTGTAGACCCAGAAATGAACCCACACACCTATGGTCACTTGATCTTCGACAAAGGAGCTAAAACCATCCAATGGAAAAAAGACAGCATTTTCAACAAATGGTACTGGCTCAACTGGCAGTTAGCATGTAGAAGAATGCAAATCAATCCATTCCTATCTCCTTGTACAAAGCTCAATTCCAAGTGGATCAAGGAGCTCCACATAAAACCAGATATACTGAAACTAATAGAAAAGAAAGAGCCTCAAGCACATGGGCACAGGAGAAAATTTCCTGAACACAACACTAATAGCTTATGGTCTAAGATCAAGAATTGACAAATGGGACCTCATAAAATTACAAAGCTTCTGTAAGGCAAAGGACACTGTCAATAGGACAAAATGCAACCAACCAATTGGGAAAAGATCTTTACCAATCCTATATCCAATAGAGGGCTAATATTCAATGTATACAAAGAACTCAAGAAGTTAGAGTCCAGAGAACTAAATAATCCTATTAAAAATGGGGTACAGAGCTAAACAAAGAATTCCCTTGATGATCTTAAAGTAAAGGAAACCCAGAATTTTGAAGAATTGAGAAAATAGCTGGATTAAATTCATTTTAGTAGCTTATTGTCTTAGTCAAGGTTTCTATTCCTGCATAAACATCATGACCAAGAAGCAAGTTGGGGAGGAAAGGGTTTGTTGAGCTTACACTTTCACTTGCTGTTTATCACACAGGAAGTCAGGACTGGAACTCAAGCAGGTCAGGAGCTGATGCAGAGGCCATGGAGGGATGTTCTTTACTGGCTTGCTTCCTCCTGGCTTGCTCAGCCTGCTCTCTTATAGAACCCAAGACTTCCAGCCCAGAGATGGCACCACCCACAAGGGGTCCTACCCCCTTGATCACTAATTGAGAAAATGCCCCACAGCTGGGTCTCATGGAGGCACTTCCCCAACTGAAGCTCCCTTCTCTGTGATAACTCCAGCCTATGTCAAGTTGACACACAAAACTAGCCAGTACACTTATTGTTATTATTATTATTATTATTATTAGTAGTAGTATTAGTAGTAGTAGTAGTAGTAGTAGTAGTAGTAGTAGTACTTTCTCTTAGATTTTTGAGACTCAGTGCTAGGCCTGTTTAAGACAGTGACACAATGAATGTAACCATACTGATTAATTTTCAGTGGAAGCCTTCTTCATGAAACCCTTCATTCCAGAGCTTTTAGTTTTCAAAATTACTTCCTTTTAGATGGTTCCTCTTTGTCAGTATGTCAATGCATAGAAAGTTTTATAAGTGAAACAAAAGAAAAAAAAAGCACACACATCATTCAAAAGTAACAGAAAGTGAGGAAAAAGGTGTTTACCTTGGTTTGTCCCCTGCTTGATTCCTGGCTCCACCATAAACCCAGCTCCTCTTGCATTTCTGAGGAAGTTTGGGAACAGCAATTCTCTACATCTTCATCAAAGTCCATTCATCACAACCACCAAGAACTATTTTTAGTTAAGAGGTCCAAAAGTAGGTTCTTCTGCACCACCCAACCTCCAATATCTAACATCCAAAATTCAACCTCCAACATCCAACATCAAACATCAAGATTCTAACCCCCACCCTCCAACCTCCTTTAGCCTCTCAAGACTTTCCCACTCCATTCTAGAGTTCTGCTTAACTAAAATATTATTTTTGTATGTAAGAGAGAAAAATCTATTCTTTGCATTCACTCAAATCTAATATAGTAATCCCAACAGTGTGCATCTCAAGTGTTACTAAAAAGGTTTGCTAATTTGACATTCAACCATCTAAGAGAATGTACTATCGCATAGCTCTGTGGTCAGAAATGAACAGAACATAGACCTCAAGGAAGATATATATCAAACTATGACTTGTACTTATGCTTACTGATAAGAAAGAATATATTTGACCATTTTCTCTTTAAGTACAGGCCTGGAAATGGGATAAACACAGCACATGGATTCTGTTGCAGATAGTGAATCCTTTTCCTCTAAAACTTGGAGAGGAAGAAAACTTTGAATGGTAGAATTAAGACCTGACAAATATACTTTAAAAACATTTAAAAAGCATCTGCAAAAAGACGAATAAGATTAGAAATTTGAAAATCAGCTAAAATCCTCCAAGGAGAATTTGACGAATGTCTATGAGGACAGTATTTTATGGGACTGAACACAGACCTGCTCTGCCCACCCTTTTAACCTGTTCCAGTTATCTAAGAGCACCAGCAGCCTATCTAGTGAAAGGGTTGGACTGGTTCTTCTGCCTAGCAATGAGTCCTGTTATGTTCTTCACATAGCATCCACAGTAACCCTATGTTGGATATGTAGCCTGCAAGTCAGTGTGGAAGTTTCTCAAGAACTACAGCTGTTTTACTTCTACGTGACCCAGCTGTACCACTGGGTATTCATTTACCTAAAGACTCCAAGTGGACATATCACAAAGATACTTGCCCATCAGTGTATACTGCAGCACACTTCACAATAACTGAATGGTGTAACCAACCTAAGC
>JADRCD010104188.1:0-21122 GCA_019843815.1 Montemys delectorum | reverse complement strand
TTCATATTAATATTACCAACATATCCTAATCAATTGAAATCCAATAATATGAGGAATTAGAAATTTGTTGATTGTTATCCAATGGTCTCTCTAATTTGGTAATTGGAGAAATAGGTCCAACATTGTACAATCTATATGCACTTTCAGCTTGTTTGTTTGTGACAGTGTCTGGCTGTGTACAACATAAGGGTCTTGAAATCTTGCTTCTCCTATCTCAGCCTTTCTATTAGTAGTATTGTTTATTTCATGTTTCTACACTATACTATGGTTTTCAGAACAGCTTATATATTTCAAAAGTATTTATATACCCAAAAGAAACATAAATGATTAACTAGGGAGGTTGCTTGTAAGAGAACAACAAAGAGTGAGACTGAATGCTTTGCTTGATGTTTGTAACTCTTGTATCAAGTTTGAAGATGAGGATTTTATAAGTTACTCTTTCTTTGAGATGAATGCTTTTCCATATTATCACAGCTAATGAACCAAATTCTCACCCTCACCTAATGTCTGTGCCACCCTCCAAGCAGAACCATTGTTCGTTGAAACAGTTGGTGAATGACTTTATGAATAGACCATCTTAATACATACACCATTTCTTAAATGAATGTAACCTGTTCTCTGTGGGCTGAGAATAAAGTCACTCACTCAAGTCAAATAGTTTTGACCATAGCAGGAAGTCTGTATCCAAAAATCATGCCTACAATTCATTTCTTGGTGCAGCAGAACTATCAACATTCAGCTTAGCTACGATGGAGGTAAAATCCTTTGGTGATGTGAGGGTCATTGAACTACAGCCTTATTACAATGAAATCCAATGTCTAAAAAATTGTTGTTATTTTGGGCTTGTACCACAGTAAGAGCCAAGATTTTAAACTCTACTAAATTCAAAACAAACAAACAAAAAGACTTTACATATTTATGTTCATTTAAGAAAATACTAGTAGTGATGTATTATTTTAAAATATGCAATTAATATGTTTGGAGTTATTTAAAATTTATATTGAGAAAAATGTATTTTCACTATTGTTGTAGACGAGCGTCTATATAAAACTGTTAAATTGATTGTTGTTTTATATCAAACAACTTTTATAATACTCATTTTTATTGTAATAATATTTTATAAATTTTAAAGAATATGACAAAAAAGGTATTTTAAGTATTGAAGGGGGGTTCTCTGGGAGGAGTTGAGGTACAAATGGGAAAGAAGAATGTGATTTAATTCTATTTACTTAAAATATGTTTTTAAATGTTAACAAATTCAGATAAATTGAAATCATGTAACTGTTCTCATCATAATGCAATAAAAGTTAAAAAAAGAATATTAAAAAAAAAAGAAATTAGGCCATACACAGATCAGCAAATATTAAACTATATGAGTCCATTTATTTGCAATTCTGAGAGCAGTTGGATTCATGAGGGCAGGAAGTAAGTAGGGCATGGTTGCCATAAGCAAGCAGAAGAGATGAAGAGCCATTTGTTGTGCCCAGAGTTTGCATTTTGGGAAGATGCAAACATTCTGGAGATGGACAACAGTGAGGGGCACACAGCAGTGTGTGTGTGCTTGCTGCTTCTGAACTGTATGCTTAAAGGTGGGTGAAACACTTGAAAGCTTTATGTTATATACACTGCAAAACAATCTCTGTGGAGGAAGAGCAACAACATAGAGCCTAAGCTCTCTGTAAGAATGGAGAGAGCTAAGCAAGCATTGATCCAGTTCCTCCCCCGGAGGCTTATCCTCACCCCAGCACCCACCTGCTGTGCTGTCTGGGGTCCATCCCAGGAAGAGAAGAAACTTTGACTCAGTACCCACATTTAAGCTAAGCCCCTCCCTTGGGACTTTGCTTAGAGGATGCTGAAAAACAAGAGACCACACTTTAGAGTCCTCAAAGCCAACAGCCTGGATCCTCCTACAGCATCACTCAAGTATGTGACACTCCTGTTATATCACAGCCCACTTTGATGAGTCTCACTGTGAGCAAGGCTAAACCTCATTGCCCAAAACAAAAAGGCACGGCCTGTGCTCCACTGCTGCAAGTTCATATCAATGTCTAGTACTTGCTGTTCAGAGGACTTTTAAATAAACCATCATAATAGCAAAAGAGACTTGTGTTCTATATGTCTTCCAGATATTTTTTCCTGTTGTGTCTCCCTTGAGGTAGCTCCTCATCCCTGGGTGGACAAGCTTCCAAGAGCGCAGTGAAAAATGCAGACAGGCTGATTTGGTAGCAGAGATAAATCTCAAACCAGATGCAAGACTTTTACACATGATTCACTGGATTTTACAATAGGCCACGGGGCCCGGAGTCAGCATTTCCATTGGCTCCCAGCCAGGGTGTGCCCGCCCAGCTACTTTTTCCAGTAGTTGCTTAGAACCAGCTCTGTCTCTTTTCCAAGACCTCTTTCTTCTGCAAGAAGAAAGAATGTTAGCAACATAGGAAGCAGCCAGCTCAGGCCTCCGGGTAACTCTTGCTGTTGTCTGCCTTCACAATTGCTCACACCTGCTACAGCTAGTCAGCACGTGGAAATTCAAACCTACAGCCTTGGGGAGTAGACCCAAGTCATCACGCATCTTTGAAACATGTTGGCAAAGTTCTTAATTTTTTTTCTGCATTTTTTATTTACTTTTACATTTTTGTGTAGAAATTGGGGTGGGGGGAGCTTCGTACACACATGGCACACACACCCATGCTTGCACATGTGGAAGCCGGAGGGCAGTGTCTGCTGTCTTCTTTGAATATTCTCCACCTTATTTTTTCAGATAGAGTCTCTTTCTTTTACTAAATGTGGAGCTCATGGATTGGCTAGATTAACTGGCCAGCGAACTCCTGTGGTCCACTCGTCACCAACATCACAGCACTAGAGTTAAAGACATGTGCCACTGAGCACATTTTTAAATCATGGGTGCTGGAATCTGAATTCTGCTTACACAGCTAGTCTTTGACTCATTGAACCAGCTCCTTAAAGCCAACACATTTGTAATTACAGCCTGGTTTTTTAAGGACAATCCAACAAAAAGTTAGAATCTCCATGGGTTTCCCAGTGTCGTGCATACCTACCTATTCATTCAGTTAGCAGGAACATGTAGACTACTTCACACATACAACTGGTGTGATGGACACAATCATCAGGGACATGTCATCCCATCCCTGTTTACATATATACAAGATGATGCAAGTGGTTTCCATGAGAGTCATCAGATTCTTATCTTTAACTCCTTGGATTCTCAGCAAAACATAATCGACAGAACTGAGAATAAGTTGATGTTTAACATCTTCAATATTAGCAAGCCACCAGGAATATCTGTGTGCTGAGCATAACATATGGGCACATCTAGCCTGTGACATTTAAATGACTGGGGTTTATACAAAATTGTTTTATAATAAGTAGCAATGACTGTGAGGAAGGAGCTCAACATATAACTCTGTGTGGCTTCTCAGAGCTATGATGCTGGCAGCGAATGCTTAAGGAAGGAAGGGTTGGCTTGGTTCAGAGATTGAAGGTGCAGTCCATCATGGTGAAGATGGGCTAGCAGCGGGAGCCTGGGCTGCTTGCTCACATCTGGGGAGATCTGGAAGCAGACGAACAGGTATGTCTGAGCTCAGGTGACTTCCTCCCTGTTTCTCCAGTCAGGAATTCCAGCCTGTAGAATAAGTGTTCACATTCAGAGTGTTCCTTTCCCTGCAGTAATTCTGGAAGTGACTGTCATAACTGCACCAAAAGATGAGCCTTATTAATGCCCTAGGCACTATCAAAATTAACCAAGACAATCCGGTTCTCCTGGACAGTCCTCAGGGAATGAAACCAGAAACAGGTTGACAATGCTTTAGCTACAGCACTGACTGAGAAGAGAGCCATAGTCCCTCAGGCCTTCCATAGTTCCTATGGGCTACAACTCTGAACTACCTCAAGCTGTGCTGAAATGATTGATCCTCAGACAATCCTTTAGGGGTTCAATGTCACATATACACTATGGACCACACCTTGGATCAGTTCCAGATTTCCAAGGCTTCTAGAAACTATTTCTCATGCCTTAACTTATGATCCAGCTCTGCCTCCTCCTCTGTTGCAGCAGTCTTCTTGCCTGCCCTGCTTAGAGGGCTCCCTTGCCTTGCTGTTTGTTCTCAAAGGGCACCTTCTCTACTAGGGTCCCTTCTCTTGCCTTGCATCTTCTCCAACGATCCCAACCATAGCCCCCGAGCTTGTCTGAGATGCTGACCAGCTTCTGAGAAGCAAATCTCTTGGGTAGCCCTTAACAGAGCTCGTGATGTGATTGTCCTTCTCCTGTCTGTCAAGAAGACTTTCTAATTTGGTTATGAGGAACACATGGTGGGAACTCTGATTAAGTAGCCTGTCACTCCACAGAGGGCAGTATGCTGAAACATGGCAGTAAGCAGTTTCCTTGCTACGTGAGAATCCTCGAGTGTGTCACACAAACTTTAGTAGACTAGGCCAACGCAGTTAACACAAAACAGACGAGGCTGCTACTGGGAGAGCACAGGCTACAATTTACAGTAGCCATTATTTTATAAGTAGAGGCATGCTATAAAATGATGGTAAAATAAAGGCAATAGCAATGAACTAAACCAAGAACATACACAGGTACTTCCATCAAGTCTTACCTCCTGTACATAAGTGTGCTTCACTGTTATACAACTGGCACTGTAGTAGGTGTATTTGCAAAAGGAGAACCACTGTACACTAAAACTGCTATATCACTAGGTGATAGGCAGTTTCCAGGTACATGATAACCTGGAGCCACAACGCGTGGTTCATCGTTGACTGATGCATGGGTAGGCAGTGCGTCACTGAACAACTTTGAATTCATTGATGGTAAAATGTTGCAGGAACAGACTGAGACAACTTCAGTTTTCCATGTGACCTCTTCTGTCTTCCAAGGGGCTGGTGAAACCCAGAGGTTCACCCTCTCTGCTATTACTAAAAGGATGGACATTCTGTTCCTGTCCAGGCAAAAGGAAGGAATCAGAAGGACTTTGTCAGATCATCTTTGAGTCAGCATTAACTAGAACAGTGGAGGGGTGCGCTGTATACTAGGAACCACTACTACAAGCCAACCCAATGACCTCAGTAGGCCCCAGAAAGAATTGTAAGATTTCTTCATTCAAATTCATAGAGGTGTGCTGAGGTCCCAGGGAACTGAAAAATCACAAGATCTGAATTGCTGGTGTTCATGTCTAATGGGGAAAAAAAACCCAAAACAAACAAACAAAACCCACAGTGGCTAAAACCAAGGCAGGCAGAGTGAGAATGATGTGTGTTCTAAGAAGTAGGTAGGATACAGCAAAAGCTGCCAGTCGGGTTCCCCTGTGGGACCAAGCTAATCACCTTACAAAGACAACATGGACATCTTGGCTCTGTTTTCCAGGTTCCCTCACAGATGGGAACTTTTAGGTCTGCAGTGAATCCATTTTATGCCAGGAAAGAAAAGAAAAGACTAAGAAACCAGTATTCCAGTGTTCTCTTTAAGGACCACCTTTGACCCAGGCACACACACATACATACACCAAACATAAAAAGAAAAACTTAGAGCTTCCACTCAGCTCCATCTCTTTCTTAACCATTTTTCTCTGTTATGTTTGAGATTGTAATACAGTTACATCATTTCTTTCCTTCCTCTCCTCCCCGCTAAAGCTTCCCATATACACCTGCTTACTCTCTTTCAAATTCATGACCTCTTTATTCACCAATTGCCATAACATGCACATACCGATATACATGCAGATACAAATATCCTAAATGTAACTTTCTTAGTCTTTATAATGCACTTGTATGCACATCTTCAGTGCTGACAAAATAGTCCTGGATAACCAAATTGGATGCTTTTTCCTGGGGAAGACCAAATTTGTCTCACTTTTAATATTCTTTAGTTGCCTATAGTTCTTTGTATAGGGTTGAGACCTCCTGGTTTTTCCATGTCTACTTTGGTAGGTCTGTGTCCTTTTTCAGCTCATGCTTGGGCAGTCATGTTGGTGACATTTTATGAATGTAGCTTTTGACATAACTGGGAGACGCAGTCTCACAGCAAACTCCTTAATCTTATGGCTATTACAGTCTTTCTTCTTCCTCTTCTTCAGTATTGCCTGAGCCTTAGGGGCAGGACTCGTTTTATATGTGTATTCATTAGAACTGGGTTCTACAACTCTTCATTTTCATTGGTCATAGTTTTCTGCAATGGCCTCCCTCTGTTGAAAAGAGAAGTTTCTTTGATGAAAGGGTGAAAACTAAACTTACCTGTGCATATAAAGACAAGTGTTTATATTAATGTTGGGGATTATGACAGTTTAATAGAGTGATGTAGGTTCTACAAGAGCCATGCTTCGATAGCCCTGTGTAGTTGGATAGGTTTCCAGTATCAGGCATGATTGCACTCCTTTGAATGGGCCTTACGTACAATCAAAGAGCAGTGGGTTCCACCAAAGTATATATGCCACTACAGCTCTATGAGGGTTATTATGATATGCTGGTTATTAATGTGGTTCATAGTACCATATCAGAGTAGAACCATCGGTTGCTTCCCTTTTTCAGAAGAGCCTTCTAGCATCATGAAAGCTAGTTCTGAGGTCTATCTCATGCTCCTCTGGGAACTCTATCTGAAGTTCATGCTGTTTTCAAGAGTAAGACTTAACTTTTTCCTGTGGGGGGCAAGCAGAACAATAGTGATAGTTTGTAAGCTTTAGAAGCCTTTTGAACAAGCCTGACCAACAATTCAAAAGACGATTTCTCATGCCTCGTGTTGGGATTTTGTTAGGTGGCCTTTGGCTCATGGAGGGAGCATTGTCAGCCCAGATGAGAAAAGTTCTCATGCTGCCTATGGCCATGCCTTCTCCGGGCCATAATGGAGAGGCCTTTGAACCATGAACCAAATTGCACCTTCCCTGCTTAAGCTGCTTCTTATCAGTACTCTGATTACAATAGTTAGATAAATAACTAATATAACCACTTTCCCTTACCATCAAGTTGAGGACAAATCCTTTAGCATAGGCCCCTGGGGTCCATTCCCACTTCCACTTGTCTTCCTCCTCATAGGAAACAACTAAGAACAACAGCAATAGTATGTAAGTTTTGGGAGTCTCTTGGAAAATCCTGACCAACAACTCAGGAGGTTTCTCATGCCTAGTTTCGGGCTTACATAAAGATTTATGGTGAGCATGTGATTTTATTTCTCTGGGGTAAATATGCAGTATGGAAGCAGCTAAACAGAGTAGGATATGGATGTTTATCTTCATAAGAAAGTGCTAGTATTCCAAAGACCCTGTACCGTCTCACAAACCCTAAAGCAATGTCTGAAAGTTCTGGTTAACCCACATGTTTTGGTCAATTTTGATGTTGACAGTTTCTTTGCTTTAATTCTTTTAATGTATATGAAGCATCTAACCACAACTTACTTTGTATTTTTCTTGAAACAATGAGCATGTCCACAGGTATTTACACTATTTACACATGCACACACACACACACACACACATACACACACACACACCCCTAATGACACTGGCCTGTAATCATACCTATTCAGAAGGCTGAGGCCAGAGGATTGTAAATTAAAGGCCTCCCTAGGATTAATATGAGTTCAAGACCAGCCTATGCAGCTTAGTAATAGCTTTTATCAGAATAAAAGGGGAAATGAAGTCTTGAGATGTGGCTCATTGGGTGGGGACTTACCTAGCTTACACAAAGTCCTGAGTACTGGAAAAGAAAAGAAAATTAACTCACCATAACTATTTGGCTTTAATTTTGATTTGTCTAGTCTGTTCCATAAATTATTTCATATGCTTTAATACTATACTGACTTTATAATGTGGCTTTAAAGTACATCTTAAAGTAAGAAGGCATAATTCTGTAATTCTCCCAACTCTGCTTTTCCATTACTAGATGGTTTCAGCTACTCTAAATTGTTTATGCAGCCATAGAATCTTTAAAATAACTTTTTAAAAGTTATTAACAATTTCATACATGTATACAGAATATTTTGTTCATATGCAATCCAAAATTTCCCTCCACCTCCCCTGAAGCCTCCAACTCCCCTAGAACCCAACCCCAATATATTTTTCCTCCAGCTTCATGTTCCCTCCTCCTCCTCTTCCTCCTCCTCCTCCTCCTCCTCCTCCTCCTCCTCCTCCTCCTCCTCCTCCTCCTCCTCCTCTTCTTCTTCTTCTTCTTCTTCTTCTTCTTCTTCTTCTTCTTCTTCTTCTTCTTCCTTTGTTTTATTCTTGTTTGCTTATAACTCACTCCAATTAGTGATAACTGTATGAACATGGGTGTGCAGCCATCCACTGGAACATGGACAACATATCAGCAGTTAAATCTTCTTATTAATAATACATTTTAAACCCTATTTATGCTAATAGAAATTTTAATATAATAAAAGAATTTTATGAAATATTTACAGAAAGATTGACAGGATATCAGTGTTATCTCAGTGGTGGTGGGTGCTTAGTGGGAAAAAAACCCTTGCCTGACTGGATTCCACCCATAGCATGAAGAAAAAGAAGAAAAATGAATAAAGTACAATACAACATAGGTATTCTGAATTTTTAATATTTTTTCCTGTATCTTCTGGTCCACATCTCCCCCTTCAGTAGGGAAACAGTATACTGTGCCTCAACCCACATCTCTGCCTGCCTCTCATGAGGCCTGCTTTAACCCAGGACCAACAGGTGAGGACCCCCTCCCCAATACCCCTACCTTCTGGGAACCTAGTAAGCCTAGCAGCCATGGGATATGCCCCACCCTGTTAGAGCTCCATCCATACCTCGACCTGTAGTTGTGAATCAGTACCCAGCCCTATACTCCACACCTCCACCTGCCTCTCAGGAGGCCTACTTCAACCCAGGATACCCAGGTCAGCCAATACCAGAGACAACCAGATGATGAAAGGCAAGTGCAAGAACATAAGCAACAGAAGCCAATGCAGTATGGTACCATCAGAACCCAGCTCTCCTACCACAGCAAACCCTAGATATCCTAACACAACTAAAAAATAAGACTGTTTCCTTAAATCCCATCTCATGAAAAAGATGGAGACCTTTAAAGAGAATATAAATAATTCCCTTAAAGAAATACAGGAAAACATAATCAAACAGGTAGAAGCCCTTAAAGAGGAAACAAGTAAATCTCTTAAAGAAACATAAGAAAATATAATCAACCAGATGAAGAAAATTATTAAAACAGTCCAAGGCCTAAAAATAGAAATAGAAGCAATAAAGAAAATACAAATGGAGGCAACCCTGGAGATAGGAAACCTAGGAAAGAGAATAGGAACTACAGACACAAGCCTTACCAAACACAATACAAGAGATGGATGAAAGAATAGCAGGTGTAGAAGATATCACAGAAGAAATTGATGCCTCTGTCAAAAAAAATGCCAAATATAAATGTTTCTAACTCAAAACATCTAGGAAATTTGGGACATTATGAAAATACCAAAGCAAAAAATAATAGGAATAGAAGACAGTAAAGATTACTAGTTCAAAGAGTCAGAAAACATCTTCCACAAAAGTATAGAAGAAAACTTCCCTAATCTAAAGAAAGAGATGACTATAAACATACAAGAAGTTTATAAAACACTAAATAAATTAGACAGGAAAAGAAAGACTTCTTGTTTTGATAATAATCAAAATACTAAATATACAGAATAAAGACTATTAAATATAATACAAACACTAAATAAACAGAAAGACTATTAAAAACTGCAAGGAACAAAGACCAAGTAACATATATAGGCAAACCTAGCAGAATTAAACCTGACTTCTCAAGAGAGACTCCAAAAAACAAAAGATACTGGGTTTTGCAGACCGTAAAAGAACATAAATATCAGCCCAGACTACTATACTAAACAAATCTCTAATTCACCATAGATGGAGAAATCAAGATATTCTATGACAATACCAAGTTTAAACAATATCTTTCTTCTAATCCAGTCCTACAGAGGAAACTAGAAGGAAAACTCCAGCACAAGAAGGGTAAGTACACTCAAGAGAACACAAAAAAATTAATCATCTCATGGGAAAACCAAAGAAGAAAATCAAACACACACAGTACCACTTCTAACATCAAAAAAAAAACCCCAGAAACTAACAATCATTGGTCATTATTAACTCTCAACATTAATGGACTCGATTCACCAATAAAAAGATACAGGCTAATAGACTGGGTATGTAAATAGGATCCATGATTCTGCTAAATACTAGAAACACACATCAGCAACAAAGATAGATACTACCTAGAAAAAGGTTTTCCAAGCAAATGTTTCTACCAAGAAACAAACTGGAGTAGCCATTCTAATATCTAATAAAATACACTTTCAACCAAAAGTAATCAAAGGAGATGAGGAAGGACAATTCATTGAAGGAAAAATCAACCAAGATGACATCTCAGTTCTGAACATCAATGCCTCAAGTGCAAGGGTATCTACATTTGTAAAAGAAACTTTACTAAAGCTCAAATCACACATTGAACCCTACAGAATAATAGTGGGTGACTTCAACATCCCACTCTCATCAATGGACAGATCATGGAAACAGAAACTAAACAGAGAAATAATAAAACTAAGAGATGTTATGAACCAAATGGATTTAACAGATATCTACAAAACCTTTCACCCAAAAACAAAAGAATATACTTTCTTCTGAGCATCTCATGGAACCTTCTCCAAAATTAAACATATGATTGGGTACAAAGCAAGCATCAACAGATACAAGAAGATTGAAACAACCCTTTGCATTCTATCAAATCACCATGGATTAAGGGAGGACTTCAACAACAACAAAACCAACAGAAAGCCCACATACTCATGAAAACTGAACAATTCTTTACTCACTGATAATTGGTCAGGGGAGAAATAAAGAAAGATATTGAAGATCACATAAACAAAATCCAGCACTCCTTCATGTTATAAGTCTTGGAGAGCTCAATGGCCAAAAGCACATACCTAAACATAATAAAAGCAATATTCAGCAGGCCAATGGCTAACATTATATTAAATGGAGAGAAACTTGACTAGTCTCACTAAAATCAGGGACTAGACAAGGCTGCTAACTCTCCTCCTAACTATTCAATATAGTATTGGAAGTCCTAGCTACAGCAATAAGACAACTAAAGGACATCATGGGGATACAAATTATAAGGGAGAAGTTAAGGTATCACTATTCCTAGATGTTATGATAGTATATATATGTGACCTCCAAAATTCTACCAGAGAGCTCCTACAGCTGATAAACACCTTCAGGAAGGTGGCTGGATACAAAATTAACTCAAAGAAACCAATAGCCCTCTTTTATACAAATGATAAATGGACTGAGAAAGAAATTAGGGAAGCAACAATCTTCACAATAGCCACAAATAATTTAAAATATTTTGGTGTAACTCTAGCCAAGCAAGTAAAGATCTTATGACAAGAACATCAAGTCTCCAAAGAAAGAAATTGAAGAAAATATCAGAAGATGGAAAGATCTCCCATGCTCATGGATCATTAGGATTAACATGATGAAAATGGCCATCTTACCAAAAGCAATCTACAGATTCAATGCAATTCCCATCAAAATTCCAACACATTTTTTGCAGACCTTGAAAGAGTAATTCTCAACTTCATATGGAAAAACAAAACACCCATGATAGCCAAAATAATCCTGAACAATAAAGAAACTTCTGGAAGAATCATCATCCCTGACTCAAGCTGTACTACAGAGCAATAGTTATAAAAAACTGCATGGTATTGGTACAAAACCAGAAAGTTGATAATTGGAATATAATCAAAGACCCAGAAGTAAACCCACACACCAATGGACACTTGATCACTGACAGAGAAGCCAAAAACATACAATGGAAAAAAGAAAGCATCTTCAACAAATGGTGCTGGTATAACTGGTTGTCAGCATGTAGAAGAATGCAAATATATCCATATTTATCACCCTGCACAAAACTCAATTCCAAGTGTATCAAGGACATCAAAATAAAACTAGATACACTAAATCTAATGGAAAAGAAAGTGGGAAATAGCCTTGAACGCATTGGCACAGGGGAAATTTTCCTGAACAGATCATCAGTGGCTCAGGCTTTAAGATCAACAATTGATAATGCAACCTCATGAAACTGAAAAGCTTCTGTAAGGACACTGTCCATAGGACAAAACAGCAGCCTACAGATTGGGAAAAGAACTCACTAACCATACATCCAATAGAGGCTAATATTCAAAATATATAAGGAACTCAAGAAGTTAGACTCCAACAAACCAAATAACTGAATTTTAAAAAGGCATATAGAACTAAACAGAAAACTCTCAACAGAGGAATCTCGAATGGTTGAGAAACATTCAAAGAGATGTTCAACATCCTTAGTCAGCATGGAAATTCAAATCAAAATGACCCAGAGATTCCACTTTACACCTATCAGAAGGGCTAAGATCAAAAACTCAAGCAACAGCACATGCTGGTAAGAATGTGGAACACATCTCCATTGCTAATGGGACTGCAAACTGCTACAACCACTCTGAAATCATTCTGTTGGTTTCTCAGAAAATTGAAAATAGTTCTACCTAAAGACACAGCTATACCGCTCCTGGGCATACACCCAAAAGAAGCCCCACTATACTACAAGGATACCTGCTCCATTATGTTGATAGCAGCTTTACTCTTAATAGCCAGCAATTGGAAACAACCCAGATGTCTCCCAACTGAATAATGGATACATTTATTCAGTGAAATACTATTCAGTTATTAAAAACAAGGGCATCACGAATCTTGGAGGCAAATGGGTGGAACTAGAAAATATTATCCTAAGTGAGGTAACTCACACTCAAAAGGAAATGCATGGTATGTACTCACTGATAAATGGATATTAGCTGAAAAGTACAGAATATCCATGTTATAACCCATAGACCCTCAGATGTTAAACAAAAAGGAAGGCCTAAGGGAGAAAACTTGAATCTCACTTAGAAAGGGAAACAAAATAGTCATAGGAGGTGGAGGGAGGGAAGAGGTGGGAGAAGAGAGGGGAAGGAGAATGAGGGGGCAGGATCAGGTGTGGGGAGAGACAGTAGAAGCCCAGAGAATCAGTAGAATGAATGGAAATCTGCAGCTGCCAAGGGTTGGGCTGGGGTGGAATCTCTAGGAAGTCCCAGAGACCTGGGGTTGAGGAGCTCCCAGGAAAGAAAAAAAAATCACTTAACATTGTAGACACTAGCCGGGCGATGGTGGTGCGCGCCTTTAATCCCAGCACTTGGGAGGCAGAGGCAGATGGATTTCTGAGTTCGAGGCCAGCCTAGTCTACAGAGTGAGTTCCAGGACAGGCAAGGCTACACAGAGAAACCCTGTCTCGAAAAAACAAAACAAAACAAAACAAAAAAACATTGTAGACACTGAAAGATCATGCTTTGACAATATGGAAACTTTGAAGAAGTAGGCAGGGGTAACATTGTGGAGTCTTCTGATCACCAGAAGATTTCTGCTTCCTGTTTGCTTAAGTCTTGTGAGTTCTCAGCAATGCTCTGCAGTTTTCAGATGAGATTTTAACCACTTTTGTTACCTCTATGCTGAGGTAGCTAATTTTTTTTCTGCTGTTATAACAGACATTTTAACTTTTAGTTTCTAATTGTTCCTTTCTGGTATATCGATATGTAATTCACTTTTCTATTTTTAAGTTTGTAGTATGGCTTTAGTTTATTAGTTTTAGAATGTCCTTCTTATTAACTCTGTAAATTCCTATAATTATATCATCTAGAAATAAGAATTTGCCATCCTCTGCTGAACTGGGACAAATGGATTCTGAGGGTAAAACCCGAAGTGTTACAGCCCTTAGAAGGGAAGGGAGAAGGTTTGAGAGACCTGTGCAAGGAAGGTAGCTGGGGTCTTGGGTCTCCTCTGCTACCTCAGCAGCTGCAGTGTCAGAGGCAGGTGTGGGGAGCAGAGTGGGGAGGTGTGAGCCTGATCAGCCAGGTGGATCCAAGGTGCAGAAGATGAATGCTCTGGGAGAGGAAACTCTTCCCGAGTGTTACAGCTCAGTAAAACAGCCAATCTCCAACGATCCTCAGTTAAACAACTTGTGCACTTTATTCCATGTGGATAGGGAAATTTTAAACATTGAGGAGTAGGGTGGGATGCAGGGGTGGATGCTTCCTATTGGATCAGTTTGAGATGCTAATGATGCCCTATTTGCATGGGGAAGGACTTCAGGAGTTTTCCCCACATTGTCTAGGTCTTCTCTGTGGGGTGGCTTGGTTATGTGTTCAGAGCAGGTAGAGGCAGGCAGGGAGTGGCCCCACTCCTACTGCTCTCAATTCTGAGATTCATGGGGTTTGAGCTCACTCAGCCTTACCAGTTCTTCTGTCTGGTGACATGGTCTGCCTTCCCCAAAGAACTCTTATACTTCTTCCAAACCTTAAGCTTTGTGTCTCTTTTATTTAGTATTTTCTTCATTATTGTTTTGTCTGTTGTTTTGCTTTGTTTTATCCTAGCTAGAAGTTATAGGACACTATCACAGGAGTGATAAAAATCAATCAGTTTTTGTTTTGTTCCAAACCTTAGGAAGGTTTTCCTGGCTAAGCTCAATGTTTGCTGTGGGATCTTCACAGACATCCTTTATGAAACCAGGAATGTTCCTTAGTATCCTATTAAGAGTTTGGGGTTTACTCATATGGTTAAAACACTCATATGGTTTTTTTATAGTATGAATTGAGCTTCCCATATGACTTTTCTTTTGTTCTAATAAAGTGAAAACTCACACTGATTAATTGATTGGTTTTCAAATGTTTCACCTTCCATTCTGAAAGGAACTGCCTTACCATGTGATGTGTCCTGGCACATATTCCTTTTAAATTATTCTACTTGTGCCTCACTCACATTTGCTGAGGACTTCTGTCTTCATCTATGCCTGTAACACTGACTGGTCAGCAATTTCTTCATTTTTCAGCATCTGCAAGGACAGGCTTGATCACAGAGGTCAAGCTGACCTTACAGTAGACAGTATGCCTTCCTGTACAGTGTTTCCTGAGGCTGTATAAGAAAAGAAAATCCACATCTTACCAACCCTAAGATGTACATTTTAGTGTCTCTGCAACTAGAATAGACCACATGTTCTATAAGGATTTTGCTTTCAGTCATCTCTCAAATGCTCTTATGCTATAAACTTGATAGCTACTTAATGATAGTTCAGTGTGTGGAGCCAAATTCAATTAAACGTCCTTTGAAGTTTTAACTTTTCCTCTCAGTCAGTCCCTAATAAATTATTTTAAATGTTATATGGTTAAAAAATGACATACATACATGGATGTAGTTTTTGTATTGACCTTGACATATTTATGTCTCATCTTAACATTTGTGTTTCAACCTCCAAGAACAATATATATGTATATATATGTATACACACATACATACATATATGTACATATATGTATACATATGTGTGTGCATCTGATTAAAATGGTTTTGTGTTTATTAAAATTTTTTAGACAGGAAAATAAAAAATCATAACTATACAGTCAATATATTATTCTTATATTATTCTTATATTATATTATTCTTATATTATTCTTATATTATATTACTCTTGCTATTTAAATTTTTTAATTGATTTTCTTCTCATCTTCTTGGCAAACTAAGATCTGTAATCTGTCTGTGAGACAGAGAGGAAAGGTGGAAAGAAACAGAACAAAGGCAATTAGAATTCTAGGTCTGCACTACAAAATAATGTTGTAGAGTAAGAGGAAACGAGTGTTGGGAAAGCCATATGTCATAAAGATTGTTCTAGAGCATTGAGGAGCAGACCAGAAGAAGGAAGAAACTGAGCGTTGGAAATGGATAATCCCTAAAGCAAATGCAGATAAAGTACCTATGCACAGCTCTGAAAGGTATGTCCATAACAAAGTGTGTCTGGCAACTCCAGCCATCTTGTTAAACTCGACTCTAAAGGAGACAAGTAGATCATCTCCTAAAGAAGCAGACGAAGCCTCTGGATTATGCAGGACTTGACTGCATTAAATATACCTGCAGCATTAACTGGCCCTGTGGGCCTATGGGCGCAGAAATATCCTCCTCCAACGTCTGTGTCTAAGTTGTGGGGACTTGAATGAGCTGTTCCAGAATCTGGGTTTGCCAAATATCACTCACAGTCTTGGAATCTGGTGCCTCTGGTTAAGGCGGCTGTGCCTCGCATTTCATCTATCATGATCCTGGGTGTCCGCGAGCTCAACTGCTTACTGCCAAGCCACAATGATAAGAGGGTAGCAATGGCTTTTGATGTTCCACCGTGGTGCATTTTCACACCTGCTGGTTTTCAACACTGCAAGCCAGGAACACAGAAGACAGAACTTCAAATCGGTAACAAACTGTTCCACAGCTTTTGACAGTGTAAGAGAATGTCGACGCAGATGCCTGGTTAACATGGAAGCATCTGTTTTGAATCCTAAGAGAGTTGTCTTCACTTATTTTCCAAGTCAGTGTACACTCATCTCATGTGAGTGTGTAGTAATGCTAAACAGTGTGTAAGGACTTTGAAGACTACAAAACACTGGACGATAGGAGTTTGGAGCATCCAATCAACATGATGTGTTCATGTGCATGTATGAGTATGCATGTTCATGTGTATTTGTGTGGGGGTGTGTGTAAGCATGGATGCATGAGTGTATGTGGATGTGCGTGCATGCGTGTGTGTTTACCTATGCATGTGTGTGCATATGTGTACTGAACATCTGTCCAGAATAATAAGCTTGGAATCCTTAATAGAAAAAAAAACAAAAAAACAAGCTCCTTATTCCAGAAACGGACAAAACAGAAACAGCCTAAGAGCTATCCACCCCTCAAAGTCCTTTAAACAAAGATTAAAAGAAAAATGCCATAAAGATGTTTTTGACATTTCCCATTTCTAAACATAACCACACTGTTGTATTTTTAATACTATAAAACAGATAAAAGAGAGAGTGATATTTTAAAGGGTGGAATACTTTATGCTAATGTAAACAAAACTGAAGCGCTGTCCAGCAAGTCAGAAGTTATTATCCACAAGGCGCATGTTTTTTTCATTACAGCAACAAGCAAGTCCAAATGCTTCAGTCACAGTGTACAAAGTCCTTGTGGGTGCCCACTGCCACTTTCTGCCACACAGCATTCACGCCTGGGTCTGAGGCAGGACAGCAGGAAGCTTCTGTCTTTCCAGGAGTGAGGGAGGTGGGAGAGAAAATGCTCTGCAGGATTTCAGATGAGAAAGAGGATGGTTTTCAAACCTCTCTCTGTGTGTCTCTCTGTCTCTCTGTCTCTCTGTCTCTCTGTCTTTCTGTCTTTCTGTCTCTCTGTCTCTCTCTCTCTGTGTGTCTCTGTGTCTCTGTGTCTCTGTGTGTCTCTCTGTCTCTCTCTGTCTCTCTCTCTGTCTCTCTCTGTCTCTCTCTCTGTCTCTCTCTCTGTCTCTCTCTGTCTCTCTCTCTGTCTCTCTGTCTCTGTCTCTCTCTGTCTCTCTCTCTCTCTCTCTCTCTCTCTCTCTCTCTCTCTCTCTTTCTCTCTCTGACCTAGCTACAAACATGTGCATGGATTCTCATATACACACAGGTGTACACAGAGGAACAAAGCCATCAGCAGACACACACTCATAGGTGCACACATGGGCATAGGTACAACACAAACAGAGCTGGACCTGTTGCTCCCTCCTTTCTTATTCTTAGCAATCATTTGTGTCTGTCGGATGTTCTGCACTAACTTATGAGCTGCTTCCTGATAAAGAGTTATAGGGCTCATCATGTTCCAAGGAACTTACCAAGGAAATGGGTTTGAACCTGGGGAGCCTGGATACCCCTAGCATATCAGGTAAGCCCTATCGTCAAGAAAATCTGGTAGATTTTATGTCTCAACCTAACTGCAACAGAAATAAACAAATCGGGTTAAAGGTTTGACCTGGCATACCAAGAGAAAGAAAGACAAGGCAGTTTAATTTCTGAATTTCAAGATTTGGCAAGATGACTAAGGGGACAAAGACACTTGCCACAGAGATTGGCAACATGAGTTCTACCTTAGAACTCACATAGTAGAAGACAAAGATTCCTGCAAATTGCCATCCGAAAGCCACATGCTTGCTAGAGTGCACATAGAAACACAGAGAGAGAGAAAGCACAAGCAGGGGGATACATACAAATCAGAACTATGGAGAACCCCTAGGATACAAATGTCAGGAGTCCTAGAAACAGCCTGGTTTCAAGCTTATTTTGGAATGAGGGGTGAGGGAATGGAGGAGACAGAGGGATCTTTACCTGAAGCATGTTTACCTGAATTTATAAAAAAGCTGCATGAGAGGAGTCTAGGGACAATCTGATTTGGGCAGTAGGGAGAGAAGAAATGCTACAGATGTATGTTGCATTTATTTAGAATAGTGTTCACCTCGGGCAGGTAAGGCCCATCAGATGGAGACTATGGGGAGAAGGTCCTGAAGTCCTCAACCCCTTCCTCTGTCATGCTGACAGTCATTAGCAGGAACACACCAGCTTATTTAAGAACCAGCCAAAAGTGGTGTTTATGCTGCATGTCAGAGTCTGGGAATAGCAAGCATAAAAAAAAAAAAAAAATCACTGAAGAAAGAGAGAGGTGGTTTCCTGGTTCTTACGCATTTACAGGTGAAAAGTCTGAGGTGGATTAGCAGCAAGCTTGCTGTGTGCCCAGAAAGCTCTCTGCAGCTGTGGCTTCTGCACCATCTGTAAGTAAAAGAGCTATGCTCCAGGCATCTGGTCCTCAGACAGAGTGGCTTGGTCAGAAGTTTGAGGAGACAGATGTACCAAGCTCTCTCTGGCTAGAGAACTATCGTGTCCAAAGGGGCACAGATAAAGTGGTTGCTCAGTCTATGAAAAATCTCAGATCTGAAAATGTAGCTTCTTCAGAGTCTGGTTACTGCTTGCTCTCCACCCCCATGATGGCTCTGAAGATGGGTCCAGGGCCTATCACATGCATATGCTCACCATGCCCTCTGACCCTGAGCTTTGTCCCCAGTCCCCAGCTCCCACTTTTAAATCACTGAAGCAGAAAGTTGCCCCTTCATCAATAATTCTTTATATTTGGTTTACCACATAATATATTCTCAGCTCCCTCCTTCCAAAAGTTCTCTATAAAAGAGATACTGTTTAAATTTACTGTTGCAAGGCCGGCTTTTGTTTAAGTGAATGTACTGCCGAGTAAGGGCTCCACCGCTCCATCACAAACAGGCAGAGGATGGTCGCCAGCCAGGAGGAGCGGTTGGTGCCTGACACAGAATTAGATACAGGGACAAGAATGTGACCTTACTGCCCTCTGTGCTCCCAGAATATAACCATCACACAAATTCTTTTCTTGAGTGAGCTTAAGAATGTGTGATTAATGTTCTGGAGACATGGCATGGTTGAAAGAGTACCTGCCTAACATGCCTAAAGCCCCGAGTTCGATTCCCAACACAACAGAAACCAGGCTGTATGCGTGTGCATGTGTGCAATAACAGTACTCAGGAAGAGGGCACAGAAAGAACGGAAGTTCAGTGTCATCTTCAACTGCATAGTGAACTTAAGGCTTGCCTGCGCTCACTGAGGTTCTGGGGCACATGAGGAGAGTATGTGGTGTGTATTTTTCAAGGGCTCGAAAGAGTGCTCCTCCTAGGAATGATAGGAATACTGTCACTAAATCATCTCAAGTCACTTACTCTTTGTAGTCTGCAGCTACTGGCTTAACAAAGCTATTAGACTTGGATCCCTCTCAAGACCTCTGCTTGGAGCTTCTTATTGAAGAACAAAGGGAAGGCTGAACCTCTCATTAGAACCAAACTCATAATTCAGTGTTTGTGCATTTCCTCCAGCGATGTTTGGTGCTAGCGATGTATCAGGGGATTCAATAAAACCGTCACTTTGGCAAAACAAAACCAAGCAAATGTTTGGCCTTAGAAAACTAGCAAGTCACCTCTCTGATCCTTCCGGCTGTGTTTACACCGGGGCAATACAGTATACATAAATAATAATCACCAAAATTAAACCTGTGGATGCCGGGGAGTTCTTTGTCACTGTCTCTCAGTAACAACAGTAATTTGGTTAAGAAAAAGTCTGTTGATATCAAATGTTCCTTGTAGACAGTGTTCAATTAGAAGGTCACACTCCAACCTTTAAATGACACATCTCGCTCTCTCTGTCCTCCCTCCTCACCACACATGCATGTTTTCTCTTTGCCCACATCCCTTGTGCCCACTTCTCCATTATGCTTCCTTCAGAGACTTTTATTTTTGATGGTTCATTTACTTATTCTCTGCACTTTGACTAGTTTTGAGTCTCTGTATCAGCCATCACCTACTAGGTATGTGATACACTTTAGTTCTGTATTTCCCTGTCTCATCTACCCTCCTACTCCTGATGAAACCCTTCTTCCAAGCACGTCCTCTTTTTAGGTACATACCTTGCCACCTCCATGCAGGGAGAAACAGATAGACACACAGACACACAACTCACGGAGCTTAAGTAGCATTGGCTGCATGGCCATGTGTGGTAGGCTATTTATTGGGATGTGAGAAACTTTCTGGTGGTTATGTCACTGAGGAAAGTGATGCCCTTGCCCTAGCCAGCATTGGCTGTCAGTGGTCTCTCGGAGGAATGGGGCCACAGGAGCTCTTCCATCTACTTGGACGAAACTTTGATGGATCCAATCTTGTGCCTGTTTTCTACAGGTAACCACAGCTGCCGTGAGCTATGAAGAAATAGCTCTGTTGTATTCAGAAGACACGGTTTATAGATGATGCAGGTGTTCTGTTTAAGGCTGAATACTCCATACTTACATATTCTATGCCCTTTGACGAGTTCTGAGTTTCAGTATTAACACACCTATTGCAAGAAGAAACTTCTCTGGCAAGGGCTAGGAGCTGCACTAATCTTTGGACATAACAGTAAGCATTTAGAAGGCAGTTTAATTCTATGTCCACTTAGCAAAATAAGAGTAGCAGTTAGAAACTACTACTCAAGACCTCTGCTTAGAGCTTCTTATTGAAGAACAAAGGGAAGGCTCAACCTCTCATGAGAATCAAACTCATAACTCTGCACCTGGGGTTTCTTACCTGCCCAGTTCCCCTCTATGGAGCAGGCAGGCCTTAAAACCAATCAGAGAGAGGTTGGAAACTCCCATATCATCCAT